>JBBPCS010001482.1:0-15013 GCA_037974645.1 Hollardia meadi
TTTCAGTCTCAAGTATCGTTTTGGTATCGAGTATCGTGATACTAAACTGGGTATTGGTATCAAAGTCAAAATTTTTGGTGTCCTGACAACATTACTGTTCAGTATAATGGTGGTCCAGCCATACACTAGGTTTCACCTAGTCTTGTTAAATTGTAGTTTTGTAATTGATTTTTTCTTTGAAAAGCAAGACAAAAAGTAAAAAGCACATTTAGGCTATTTAATTTATGCAATGGTGAAAAAATTGGCAAAATAAAGGAAAAACCGTTTGGTATTCAGCCTTCGGCCAAGTGTTTCATTTTTTTCGGTTTCAGCCAAGAATTTTCATTTCGGTGCATCCCTAACCACAATTTATGAAGATGATGTTTTTTTAAATAAAACGAGAGTCAGTTTCCTCTAGAGAATCAGTGTATCAAAATATTCTTTTTCTTTTGTGTCACGTTTATACATTTTCATTTTTTTCTGCTTTAGTGCAGTGAGCAGAACGTTTTAAGGAGAATGCTGCAAAGCTGTTTTGCTCTGAAGCTCCAGGAATGTTTTATGCAATAAGAAGTTACACCTGACTTTCCATCGGCATGGAGTTGAGTATTTTCATTTTTGGGTGAACTATTCCTTTTTACTGTTAATGGGTACTATTTTTATTTCTAAAGGTGACGCAGTGTAGGCTGCTCTACATGGCACACTGTTGTTCCTCTGAACGGTTAAAGACTTAATAGTTGCTTTTGGTTTGTTATTACTAAGTTGTAGTTGTTACATTTTAAATCCGAGTCACTTAATAAAACAGTTTTAATCCTAATTAGACTCATGCTGGTCCTCCACATGCAGCTCGTGAGCCTCTTTTTGTAGCACATTATTTTGACATTTTTACTCATATATTTTCCATATTCTGCCCACAATACTGCCATTGTGCTACTCTGTGTACCAATACAAACTGTGAACAGGAGATAATTCACTTAATTTTGACCAGAGGAATTTCCCCGGCAAAAAGATAGCAGAGAGATTGATCAAAGATGGAATGGAAACCATTGTGTAGCACAGTCGGATCTTTTCCTTCCTCTTCTGTCCCAGGTGTCCGTTGCAGAGGAGAGCTGTGCATCCCTCTTATCTCTTAGTCATGAACTGATAAAGCTCCACACAGCAGTGGATCACATCACCAGGTTATAAAGGTACAGGGAGTCACAATACTGCTGTTGACAAGGAAGTCAGCTCTCTTACCATAATTCACAGTAAACAGCAGGTGTGACTCAAAGGTGCCACGTTGAGTCGGAAACACTGTGGTTGAAGGAAAGAGCCACACCCCTGCTGGCTTTTCCAGTGTAAAATCCCCTTCATTTTCACGTTGTGATATGTAAATGAAGTTCTGATTAATTGATTGAATACAATGCTGAAACTAGGTTTTTATTCTGATCTGATAGCATTAAAATAAATTATCTAACAGACGGATGAATGTAATACAGCTTTATTTATTTATATATCTATTTATATCTATTTACACTTTATCTAAGTGAAAGCATTGGTAGCTTGCTAGCTGTGTAACATAGAGAGTGTATGCCTCTTTTAACAACTTATTTCTCAAAACTGGTCACACAAATTGCAGGTTAACCTCCTCCCTGATTTGTCCTGTTTTTGTCTCAAAGCTCAATGCGCATGTAAAAACAGAAAATTGGGCCATGCATGTGGTGACATTTCTATCGAACTGTAAAGAAATGCATTTCCTTGCATTGAACACTACATCCGTAATTACAGACACAAAGCAAAACTGTGTGGAAATGTTAAGCTTCATATTTCAACACAGATGTGAATCTAAATGATCCCCAAATAAATTAGGATTTTTAAAATAGCAAAAATAGCAAAATATAACCTGAACAATCTCACATCATATTGCTCATAACAGCCACACATCTATCTGTAATGGCCGGACTCGTTAAAAAAAGATGACGCGTGCAGTCGTTACCCGGTGTTTTCAATGGAGACACAGCGAAAGGACAGGCAGGAACGGTTGTCCTGAGGGAGTAATGAATTATGGCTCATTAAGATTTAAATGATGGGACTGTGTGAACTGTCAATGTGTCTGTCTCCAACATGCCTGTTGAGTTACAGCAGAAGCTGTAGAATAATTCGTCAAAAATAATCCACAGAAGCACAGAGGTTTCTGTGCTTATTTTACAGCACAGTCTGATGCATGTTGCATTTGCAGTTAAGGAAAGGCTGTCCGTATAGCACTACTACTCCTGTCTCACTGTATGACAGAGCAGCAGAGTAAAAATCATCTTTATTCTGCCTGGATGATCCTCTGGGTTTGCATCATTTTGCTAATTCAAAAGACCAAAGGTGTTCATCCGTGAAGCAGTATGAGGCAAGGCTGGGGAGTATTGACAGTTGCCTATATTTAAATACCAAGATTTAATATTACATTTTCAGAGGTTCGGGCTTCAATATATCTCATGTTTTTCTTTTGTATTGTAACCATATTGTTTCGTTGTCCTGGTTTATTCCAAGTCAGTCAGGTTCAAAGCAAAAACCATCAGCTGAATGCCTGTAGTACTTCCTGTTCAGTAAAACTTCAGCTGACCATGTAGAGGCACTAAATTCACGATCATAGCTGGAAACATTTCAACAGTCTCTCACAGTTGCTGCAGTTCTGGAACCTGGTTCAGGTTCATGCTCAACATTTTTTTAAGTTATTGTATTAAATTCTAACTCTTTAATCAACACAAAGACTTTTTAAGTGCTTCGCCTTCTGAGTTGCAGTCACTTAAAGATGTATGTAAGCTGGCTATATTAAAGGGACAGTTCACCCAAAAATGAAAATACAGTCATTTTCTACTCAACCCCATGCCGATGAAAGCATTGCAGGAGAGTCCTAAACAACTGAAGAAGATGGATACTTGTTTTAAAACGTAGAAAAAACAATAATAACTAAAAAAAAAACTGAAATTGTTTCATACACCTTGTAATCTGTAATCAAAGTCCCCGGAAGCTCCGAGATCTCAAATGATTTGAAACGACGTTTACACTCTGTTTTTTAAGCCAAACTCTTTACTGTAACCATGCACATCCTGTTTGAAGTTGGCCTAAAAAAGGACGAGCTGTATGGAGCTCTTTTATTTATTTATTTATTTATGTATTTATTTATTTTTAATTTTGAAACAAGTCTGCAGCTTCTTTAATGTTTGTTCATCATTGTTTATCAGTAAACTACCTCTAGGCTACCTCATAAGCATAGCAGCAACAGATTTTCTTTATTGATTATTCAATTATTTTAGCTTTTAATGCTAATGCTCTCAGTGTACTTTCTGCAGATACATCAGCAGTATGCAATATTGCTGCAGTCTCACCACATACCAACATACTGTGTGTGAGTGTGTCATAGTGAGAATATTATGTATAATCTGCTGTCCTGTCTGCTCCTGCACTTATACGTTGTGGCTGCAATGTGTTACTATTTAACTTGTTAATGTTTTTTGCATGTGTCAGCTTGATTATGACAGTATTTCTGCGCTTGGTGAATAAGGCAAGCGTCCTGTAAGCATGTGAAACTTGCTTGCTTTGTTTGTTTGCTGGGAGTATGTTAAGCCTGTAATAACATTTGCAATAGTGTTATGATCTCTGTTTGAAAGTATCACACCAAACTGCATGCAAATCCAAGTAAGTATAATTTTTAATTATTATTTAGATTACAAAATCAAAATGTAACCAGGTTCAATCTTTATCATGTCAGCATCACACAGAATGGGAAACCTTGAAGGCAAAACACTGCAAGGTTTAGCCAGGAAACAATTACAAAGTTGGACGGGAGCTTAATCCCAAACACAAATTGTTTAGCAAAGCATGCCTCCAGCTACTTCCCATTTCTTTAAACACAAGGTTGAGATGACTCATTTGTTTTCTAGTCTGCTTGAGTCTTTTATACAAATTTCAACACATAAATTTGAGTGTAAAATTGCACAATAGTGTCCTTTTATGCAAAAATGTCTCATTTAAAAAAAAAAAAAGAATATGTTTTTTGGCAGGAGGCGTCAAAGCCTGTTATCGACTGTCTGACTTGAGATGCCAGCACTTGAAGATGCTATTCTGAGTTGTTCCTTCTTAACTGCTTGCTAAAGGTTTTATTTATTCCAGAGATGCCAAAGCTCAAAGTGGAACAGAAAACAGACACTATCCCACAAATTCGCATTAAGAAAACTCCGGCAGCTACAAGTCAATCAATCAACAATATATTCCTTCAAATTTGGATGGCGAGTGGGGGCTCAGAAAGGAGTGACATGCTGCATCCCAGTCTCTCTTCCATGCTCCCGATGCTTCCAACCCCTAATCTTGACTGCAGATGCAAATAGTCTAAAAAACGTCCCTACCAAACATTTGCATTTAAACAAATGGAAAAAGGTCATTTTGAAAAGCTGCCTCCTCATGACTGCAGTGTGAGGTGGCATGTTCCATGTGTCCCTGCCCTCCTGACAGCATAGTTAAAGCTCCCACCGTGGCACGCCACTCAGTATGGTGCTGCACACTGGGATTTAGCCACTGTAGGTAAATACAGCAGAGGGAGAACAGAGAGGCCTCTGTTTGTGTGTGTATGTGTGTGTGTCTGTGTGTGTGTGTGTGTGTGTGTGTGTGTGCGTGTCTGACTGCTCAACAAGACCATGGAGACAGGTAAGACTCAGTCATTCTTATACAGGCTGACAGCTGCTCCCGCTGTCATTACTATGGTCAGATATAATGACTAATAGAATTCATTCTGCAAAAAAAAGGTTAAAAATATTACTTTTTTTCTTATTTAATCTCATGAGGTTAATCTGTATTGATGACACGTGTGCTTATTAAATCAATAGTTTCCTGATATTGATTTCTCAATAAAAAATATGTTAATTTAGTATATATATTTTACCATGGAATACCTGACACCATCATCCATCATAGCTGGTCAGATGTTTGTTTTGTTTTTTTTAGATTTTGATCTAATCCAAAGAAAATTTCAGATTTTTAAGAATCTCATTGGGAGTGCAAAGTTATCTAAAATGTCCATTCAAGCAGCTGGGATCTTTTACAAAAGTAGTTTGCATGTAATTTCCGTTTGCATTTAAGTTTGCATTTTCATTGAGTTTATGCTTCTGCTTCCAAGGAATGTCCCCGCATCGCATCAGCACATGTTTTAGTTTTGTAAAGACCCGTGTAAGAGCACATTCACTGCTTCTATGATGCATGCATGTAGAATTTCTAATCTGGATTTATATGTACGATTCTTTTGCGATCCATCCAAACTCCTCCAGTCTAAGTGTAAATTGCCTCTTTTTAGCAGCCCATTTGCATTGACCAGACCAAAGACAATTTCCATGACATTTACACACCAATCCCTAAGAGTCATTCGCCTATATGAATAAAACTGTGAAACATTCAAATGAACACACATTTGTGGGGCAGGATGAAAATTTGTATGAAATCAAACTGTTTCTGAATTTGTTTCAAATGGGGACTCATAAACTGCATTTCTGCTCTGTCTAGATTATTCTAAAAGAGTGTACCAAGGCGTTCGAGTCAAGCACACAGTCAAAGACCTGCTGGCGGAGAAGCGATCCCGACAGACAAATGGGCCCAGATACAGTGTAAGCACAACCTCCTCTAAACCGTTCTGCTTTTGTTCCGTCCCGTCTCTCCCCACTTCATTTTTCTCCCAAACCAAACAGTGCAGCCACAGTTGACATTCTGTTGGTGGCACAATTAAGAGGTCGCCTTTTAAAAAAATCTCCTGTCCTTGTTTACATTTTGGCTTGTTTTGTGGACCAACGATCCATGGTTGATCCATTGACCACCTGTACCTCCCCCCCTCGGTCTCTGCTCCCCTCGAGCGCTCGCAAAGCCAATCTGTAAATAGCTGAGCTGTGTGTGTGTGTGTTGAGAGAGACACAAAGTCCCATCCTGACCTCACAAAAGAATACAATGCTAGCAATGGTGACAGCCATGATCTCCCGAAAACTCCCCTTAGGTGGAGGCAGAGGGTGGGGTGGGAAGGCTGAGGTGGACAGGTAGCATAGAGAGACAGAGAAAGGGCAGTGAAGGAGGCTGCCTATGCAAAGTTTGATCCATGCACACCTGCCAGCCGACATTGTCTTATACCGTGTACAGGCCGCAGACAAGCCTCCTATTGTTGTCTCAGAAACGCACGCCAGCACACTCACACAGTCAGAGAAATCAGGCTCTGCTTTAGACATCTGCATGCACAAGCAAGACTGGCTTTTCATGTCCCACAAACAGCCTGTCAAAAGGCTTTTTACAGGACAGCATTCACTGTTTGTTTTCTGTTTAGCATCGGCATGTCCACACAACACTTTTCACGTTGGCCTTTTATTTAGAGTTTTGTAACTTTAGTGCATGTAGCAAAGAGATCGCAACCACAGGGCCTGCATGTGTTGTGTGATATGGGAGGAGTTCACAGTGGGACAGTATGACAATAGTAATTCTTGGCTGTGCTGGTGACAGATTGAAGTTTTATTTAAACACAAATTTGGTGGAGGCAGAGCTGCTCTCAAAGATGAAATATACATGGGGTTGGGTTTAGCTTCAGTTGGAAAAGCCAAACAAAAATAATTTCAGGGTGCAGGTGAAACTTTGAGCTGGCAAGGCAACCTACCTTATGGTGATAGATATTGACTTTTAAAATTAACATTTCATTACAGGCGTTTAGAGTTTTTATTTAGAGTTTTGGCACACTTTTGCCTCATATGTTCCAAACATTCTGTGACATTAAAGTGGAAATAGACAACTTTCCTCCCTCTAGCATTTCCAAGTGGTATTATTGTTGGTGACACAGTTGCAAAGACATCATTACCAGCATGGCTACTGCTAAATGCCTGGCTAGTGTCCAAAGCACTGTCCATAAGAATTCCAATTGGACCTAGAAAAGCTGGTCTCAGTGCTGTGATAAAGGCAGAGTAAACACCTGGTTGTATTAATCAGTAGGCAGCTCTTGTTACCTACTGATCTCGTAGAAAGAATGTTGGTTTTGAACCCTCTCAATCCCGGTGGTAAGAGGAAACATATTGATGAGGGAACAGACTTCGACACAACACCGGAGCACTTTCCATTGAGTGAATGCCCGTTCATTCACTTTTGTTTTACCTCTGTTTCTATCACTCTCCTTCTTAATCTTTGCATTCTCCATCAGCAGGGTTCTTTTTCTTTTGCTGTTTCCACAGTTATTCCATTTGTTTCACTGTCACCTGGTGATAATGACAGTGCCTCTGCCTGTTTGTTTCTGCAATGGCTGACTCACTTCCTTTGTGCTGTAAATCGAACCTTCAGTTTTCTGTGAAAAATCCAGCTCAGTGGCAGCATGAATAGTGAAAGCGAGGCTTACAGGGAGCCAATCTCAACATGGATGATGTTATTTTTCTTTAGCCATCAATACCACTACAAGTTTTCAGAGAAATGCACTGAAAGTATAAAAAGTGAAGGTACTCATTGTGCAGTAAAATGTTCCCTGTCAGTGTTTTACTATTATATCTGATGTTTTTGGATGAATATTACCACTGCATTAATGTGTATCTTTCATTGTGCTGCTGTAGAAAATTTAAGGTTGACCTCATCTGAACTACTTTATGTACTGCTGGCTAGTTTAATTTACAGCAATGCATCATATTCTGTAGGATCATTGCGTGTTTGTAGTGTTGCTGTCCTGTGAGAACCTGTGCGGAGTTCAGAAAAACAGCCCTGTTTTCAACTTTGTGACGTTGCATTTTCCACTAATCCAAGTTGGGTTTGTAAATAGTTTATTAAGAACTTTTCACTGGACAAGAAGGGGTAGAAAAATTGTAATCTTACAAGTAATGAAAATGTAGTGAAGTAAAAAGACCAATATCTGCCTCTGAGATGTAGTGAAGTAGAAGTTGCTTAAAACAGAAATACTCAAGTCAACAGGCTTATGTTTGAGTGGGGCTGAGGTAGATCTAACTTTAAGTTGTTTGCATTTCTGAGTACTGACATTGTCTAATGAAGCCAGACATTAATGCTGTAAAAGCAGAACACATTGTCCAAACTTGACTTTAAACCTTGACCTCCAACATGTCGAGGCAGCAGTATGTTGAGGAGGAGATAAGTGTCTTTGTCAGGGGTCAGCGAGTCCACAGAGGAGACAATAACAACAGCTCGAGTAGTTCGCTTCTGCTGTTACAAAATGGGAATAAGTAACAAGCTCTCTAACTGTTGCAATGACAGCGTTTACAGAGGTCAAAATTATGAAAGTTTGGTTCAGTAGTTCTTAGTTGATCAGTCTTCTCTTATAGATAGAAGACTCCTTGAAAAGCGAAAGCCATTTATCAACAACATCCAGAAATTTCTCTGGGCCCGAGCTCATCTGAGATGGACTGACGCAAAGTGGAAAAGTGTCCTTTGGTCTGATGAGTCCACATTTCATCTAGTTTTTGGAAATCATGGGCATTGTGTCCTTCAGGCTAATGAGGAAAGGGACCAGTCAGATTGTTACCAGCACAAAGTTCAAAAGCCAGCATCTGTGATGGTATGGGGGTGTGTTTGTGCCCATGGCACTGGTAACTTGCACATCTGTGAATGCACCATTAATGCTGAAAGGTACATACAGGTTTTGCAGTAACATTACACTGCCATCCAGATGTTTTTTTCAGGGACGTCTCTGCTTACTCCAGCATGACAATGCCAAGACGCATTCTGTGTTACAACAGCGTGGCTTTGTAGGACGGGAGAGCAGTTACTAGACTGGCCTGCCTGCAGTCCAGACCTGTCTCCATTGAAAATGTGTGGTACATTCGTGCAAAATACGACAACTGAAATCCCAGACTGTTGATCAACTGAAGGTGTATATTAAGCAAGAATGTGGAGGAATTTCACTGTCACAACTTCAACTTTTTTCAATTAGTGTCCTCTCTTCCCAAACGCTTTGTTGTTAAAAGAAAATGTGATGTTACACAATGGTAAACATGCTGCTGTCCCAATGTTTTTGGAATGTGTTGCAGGCATCAAATTTAGAAGTGTACATTGCATAGTATGCTGTTAGGGGTCTCTCAGTCAAAACAATGAAAATAACAGACGTAGTTTGATGATGTAGTGAAGTAGCATGGGATCATGGGAGTTGTTGTCTTGACTGTAAAACAACACAGATAATGTTTTAAAGTTTTCTTCACATTAGGTTAAGTCATGTTCTCTGGCTTCCTTCCTCACTCTAACAAACTCTAGTCATTTTTTAGACATTTTAACACAGAAATGTTACATATCTTTAAATATCTTGTCTTTGTACTGTATCCAATTGAATATAGGTCAATTTATAGATTTTATATTATAGATTATATAGATTGTAGTCTCACTTTAAGGAAATTGAACTTGTATTATCCATGAATAAGTAATACATTTGAAGAAATAAGTAACTTTTAAGTAACAACCTTGTGCTGTTCTTAGGGTTAACTTTAAAGTAGTCTTTATTAAAAAGTAATTTCAAATTTCCTACATCAAGTCAAATCACTATGTAGGCCAAGCTTCCATCACACTGGGTTGTATATGCAAGTATCTGACCTGCAATTCAGCAGCTTTTCAATGCTAGGTTTACTTGTATGTTTATAAATGATGCATGAAGGCCTAGCGATGCACAGACACGCAGTAACTAAAGGCTCCCACGTCCTTGTGTTAGCTAATGCCGCCTTTTATCTTTGGGAATAAAAGGCCATTGAGAGTGGAGAGCAAACTCTGACCACAGAGTCAGTCTCCTCATGTTGGGACACGGTGAAAATATAAAGATCTTACATCATTACACTCCATCTGCTTCTCTTTTCTGTGAACATTTCCATTGACGTGTTGTGCCCAAACATGCCGCTATTACATAAATGATCAAGGACCATGAGAAATTATTTCAGTAACATTTAGGAGACTGTAAAGAGACTGTGTGATGTGTGTCTGGGTCAGATGTTTTACTGATAACCCGTAAGAACTCACAGTTCAAGATAATAGTGAATTTTAATTATCCCTGCAGGGAGATTGTGCTGCTTCAACAGCAAATCATGATCACATCAAATACCAAATAATTGAATAGAAATTTAAAAAATATTTTTAACATGAAAACCCTGAAAAATTCAAAAATGAAAAATGTAAAGTAATTTAATGAACTGCAATGAAGCAAAGGACCAAAAAAGACAAGAGAAGCACATTTGATAATGTGGGAATATTCTCACATAAAATGTGCGTTCACTTATTATAGTATGAAATAGGTGCCACTATGCATGTAACAGATAGTGGGCATATGAAGAGTCCATCATCATTACCCCCTACCCACCACCTCCACCACAAACACAATCACGCATACACAGCCTGACATTCAGAGCTTGAGCGAGCTGATTTCCATACGCAGCCTTCAGAGACGCACTGAGCCGTACCTGGGCCACATGAGGAAGTCTTGGCACTGGCAAATCACATTCAAATTCTGGCCTCAAAATTTGCTTGCCTCCCAGCCAACATGGGCTTAATATCAACTCTTTCATGTTAGCAATATGCAAAGATGCCCATCCCGTCAAACCCCGTCTGTGTGTTTCTGATATCTCTGAGTCTGTATGAATCGCTAACTGCTTTTAGAGTCTAGAGTTGGTCAACAATAAGAAAATATAACATAATTAATATTAGTAATCAAATATATTATTGATCAAATATGAGCAGATGAACCAGACACAGACAAATATGCAAGGGTATATAAGCTCATTACTGCAGCTATAAATTCATGCTGTGAAGCCACACATTCTTCAAATAAAGATCCTATTTTTCCAAAAATATAAATTGAAACAGTCGTCAGCTTCAGCCTGCATTTTAAAACTTCAAATACCCAATTCTGAAATTCTAATAACAATCTGGAGTTTAATGCTCAGTAATTTTGTAAAGTCTTGCAGAGATTTTTTAAAAAATGTATAAGTTTAGAAATTCCCCATGTTATCTCTTAGGACCTTTCTTTTTTAAACAATATTGTAGGTTCTGGCTTGCACAGATGAGCGCATGAATGTTGAATGTAGATATTCTGCTGCGACATGATTTTGTTGTGATAATGAAATTTGATACTCTTTCAGGGGAGCCACATAATAAGCCCTTTGGCTTTTTGGCTCTGCCTGCACGTCGTCTGTGTTTGTTTGAATATTTCCTTTTGTTTAATCCTATTATACTAATTTTTATCTGATTTTTTTTATGTTTTACATTGTGCAAAACAAATTAAAAAAAAAAAAGTCAGTCTGAATTTTTTGAAAATACTGCATGTCAAAAGGTAACTGTACTTTTTACTTGACATATCTGACAAATGTGGTTACTAATTACTTTTCAAATTAAGATTTTACATATAGAAAAATCTGTTTATAAAATATGCATTGTGAAAGAAACTCTTCATAAATAATGTGTCTTGTGTTTACAACCCTGATTCCAAAAAAAGTTGGAACGATGTATAAAACGTAAATAAAAACAGAATGCAGTGATTTGCAGATTCTTTTCAACCTATATCCAGTCGAATACAGGGCAAAGACAAGATATTTAATGTTCAAACTGATATTTTTCTTTTCTTTGTTTTGTAAATTTACACTCATTCTGAATTTGATGCCTGCAACACATTCCAAAAAAGTTGGGACAGCAGCATGTTTACCACTGTGTTACATCACCTTTTCTTTTAACAACACTCAGAAAGCATTTAGGAGCTGAGGACATTAATTGCTGATGTTTTGAAAGTGAAATTCTTTCTATTCATTTGCTTGATATATGACTTAAGATGCTCAACAGGTCAGAGTCTCCGTTGTCATATTTTGCTTCACTACTAGGTCCTACTTCATAATGCGCCATGCACATTTTCAATGGGGAACAGGTCTGAACTGCAGGCAGACCAGTCTAGTACCTGCACTCTTTTACTCTGAAGCCATTCCATATATACATATATGGAATATGCTTTGTATTTCTTCGTACTATTTCTGGTATCATATTTTCTCTGTTATGGGATTTTGCTTTTTCCTGTGCATATACTCTTATTTCTTGTTGTGGCTGATTTGTTGGTTTTGCTTCGCCTATTATATGGATCTCCTTCATCGGCCTCTATAGTCCAGACATTTCTGTATATTTCCCTGTTTGTTAGTACTTACAGATTTTCTTTTCACACTTTATATTTATTACAATAATAGTAATAGCCCACTGCTAATTATTTAAATTAAACCAATAAAGGAAAGCCTGTTGTTCATTGGTGAATGGAGGCACCCTTAAGGACTTCTTGAGAGAGAGACGTCGGAATGCAAAATGTGCTTAATATACAAATATGAAAAGTTTTATTTTAAATGTTATTTTATCTTAGCAGTTGGATGTATGAAAAACAGAATAATTTACATATATACAGCCTGCATAATTATATGCATTGTATTATTCTGTATCCAGATATACTGTACATACTGTATGTACAATTTGCAATTACATTTTAGGAGGGAGATGAGTAAGGGCCTATGAGTAAATACAGGTGGGTGTGTGGATGTAAACTCCTAGAAAATGTGTTTGCAGCTTAAAAAGCAGGTGACTATAATTGTTTGTCAGTGTGAAAAACTTGAGAAATATAACTAAATCTTGATATATAAGACAAATTTAAACAACAGGAGAAAGCTCTGGTGTCCAGTGTGTTTCAAAATGAGACTAAGAAGAGACACAAAGAAAAATCAAGTGGAGCTCTGTCTAATGTGTCGGGCTGTTTGCTCAGGACAAACAAAGAGCGTGCTTCATGAGAATTTGACTGAAACAACAGTCGACACAAAATCTGGCATCCGTTTCAATCTGTTCGTCTAATATTCTTGTCACCCCTCCAAAATCTTCACTGTCACCTGTCTTATTCCAAGTCTTCTTTCTCTTCACAGGGAGGGTCCACCACTCCACCTTCATTCGTCCAGATGCCAGGTGAGACGTTCCACCTGTCAATCATCACTGCCTCCGAGACAAGTCTGTCAGCACAGTCTCAGCCAGCGCTGTCTTTATTACCCAGTTAGCATTTTGACTGAGAGTAGTCTTCCACTGCTGCCATGATGAAGATGAGGGCTTTGTTTTTCTCAAAGCTTCATATTGTTCTCCGCAGGGTCTCACATGCTGCCCAGCTACTACGGCATGAGGCGTCCCTTCATCTCAGACTCAGACTTCTGCCCATCCACCAAGCAGTTCTCCCCCGACGTCTACTCGTCCACACTGGGGGGTAAACCTCTGGGCTGCGAGCCCTCCACCATGACCAGCTACTCCTCCCTCATTGACAGCTACTACCCAGAGACCTTCGGTGATTACCGCAGCGCTGCCGCCTTCTCCACCTCTGGAGGATCCTTCCTGCCTTCATCAGCCCTCTCGTCCCTGCTGCCCACCTATGGCGGAGAGTCCTCGCATTTATTTCTGGTAGGATGGGGTCCCTCTTGTGGATGTGAAGAGGGGATGGAGGTTCATAATCAACATTAGAGAATCATAAATGCACTTAATAACAAAGCTAGTGATAACCATCTAATTAACAGTATATCACATCCCTGTGGTATAGTGAGAAAAAATGTATGTGCTAAGAAATTAGTCCTTAATGAGAGTAACTGCAGTGAATATTGTGGGAGAAAGTAAAACATGCACAGTCATGAGACAAGTGTCAGCCTGTCTTAAAGAAACAGTTCACCCAAAAAATGAAAATTCAGCCATTATCTACTCACCCTCATGTCGATAGAAAGTCCGGTGAAGTTTCTTCATTCACAAAATGTTTCTGGAGCTTCACAGCAAAACAGCATCACAGAATTCTCCTAAAAAACTGAAGAATGAAAGAATAAAATGGCTTCATATACCTCATTCAGCTTAAGTCTCCGGAAGTCTCTGTATCTATAAATCTGTAGCTGCCAGCTAAAAGCGTTGAAGTATGAAGTGGATTTCTGCTTTAAAATTTAATTTGGGATCTTGAGGCTTTCACCGACTTGCAATAACCCTGACGATCTGCATGGAGCCATTTTATTTATTTATTTTTGGAGCTGAGTAGATACTGACTACATTTTCATTTTTGAGTGAACTGTTCCTTTAAAGCCATAGTCAGGCGCCTGTGTGGACATTGAAACAGGTTTTAATTGCTGTAATCACTGTTTATTCTGGTCATTTAGAGATCCCTTCCTGATGAGTCCTCTGTCCTATAATGAAGCTAAAATGAAGATTCAGAAGTCTGAGTTACTCAAATCTTAAACTGTTACAGTATTTTTAGTAGAAAAGTACCTCTTTTAGTTACTTTCCATCCACTGCAGAGAAAGGGAAAACACTGAGGTAATACAAAGAGGAACATTTCCTAAAAATGTTGTGTCTGGAAGATATCCTGCTGCTGCAGTCTTATATAGTGTATATGTTTTGGGAGAAGCTACCGATTACTTGAAACAGGAAGAAGTTGAACCACAGCAAAGCTACTCGAGGGAGAAATCTATTTTGGTTAACTAAAGCCATACTTAGAAAAAGTAGTTCAAACTACTTTGTAAAGAAAAAGGATCAAATTGACAATGTACATGTGATATGAAATTCTAACAAAATCTAAAAGAGTCACATGCCAGCAAAAATGTCACTCATTTGAGCCCAGTTGTTCACACATAAACAAAATACAAAAATGTAATTTAACAAAATTAATTAAAAACCTGTTTCAATAAAAACCATAGCCAAATATTTTTCACAGGTGTGCTCTCAGTCCACCTCTGTGGAAGCTAGTCTGGCCGTGGTGATTCTTCCTCTGAGTAATGCCTGTCTTTTTTCACGTGCATTGCCTGGGCATGCCTTCACAGTGGTCATGTGAACTAAAACGTCGGTGGGGCTGGACAAAAGGGCTTCAATTACAACTGAGAAGCAATGGTAAAATAAAAAAAAAAGATTCCTGTCCTTTTATGACCCAAAATTGTTTAAAGTTTTCTGTAGCGAACTTCCCAAAAATGGGGGGGGGGGGGGGGGTAATTTAAATACTTGAATCACTTTGCAAATATTAATTTAGTTTAAATCAGATCAAAAACCTGCAAAATGTTAA
>JBBPCS010001483.1:0-15011 GCA_037974645.1 Hollardia meadi
TGCAGATGCCGATAATTAACTTTTTAAGCTTTTATCGGCCAATACCGATGTCGTGCCGATATCATCGTGCATCCCTAGCAAGCATGTTTATTAGACTACATTAGTTTCAGCTAGGTGCACCTAATAAACTGACCACAGAGTATGTGGGAGCAAAAAAAAAAAAAAAAATCCAGGTAAAAAAAATCCAGGTAAACAACCATGCAAAACATTACAATATTCTTATGTATTAAGTTTTTGGCTGAACAGGCAAGGCTGAGAAGGTTAATCATTATATAAAATCATAGCTGATATTTGCAACAGTTAAATTCTGGAATCTTTATTTTTGGCAAATATTTTAACTTGCCTATCCCTAACCAGCAAAAAGCCACCAGAATAAATTCAAGCTGTTGTGGTAAAATGCCCCCCATCTACCTTTATTTTCAAGAATTTGAAAATTTAAAGAAAAAAAACAAATGATCTGTTCATCTTTACAAATCCAGATGTGATTGGCTAACAATGGCATAGTCGTCAGTGCTGGGGGGAAAAGTTTAAAATCGAATCAATTGCGACACCCCATTACCTACTAACTTTAAGGGACTATCATTGGTCACTGGTAAAAGAAATTCAAAGTAAATTAGGGTTGAAACTGATTATTTTAAATGTATATCAATTTCAGAGCTACAATTAATCAATTAAACGATCAGTCAACAGAAAATTAATCTACAACTATTGTCATAATCTATTCATAATCTCAGTCATTTTTCAAGTAAAAATTTCAAATATTCACTGGTATATTTATATATGACAGTATATTTAATATGTTTGAACAAAACCGTAAATTAAAGATATCACAATGGGCTTGAAAAAATTGTAAATGGTATTTTTTTCCCCAGTTTTTTATAAACATTTTATAGACTTAACGATCAATCAAGAAAATAATTGGTAAATGTAAATGACTTATCGTAAGTTTAACTGATGAACTTATCAATCAACCAACTCAACATTTCTGCCATTCACTGGATGGCATAATCTAATGCCCAACACAATAAAGACAATGTTAGACCACCAGTGCCTTCCGTTGACAGGAAAAAGGTGCCACACAAGTCATATTGGGTCAAGAAATAAATAGTATCCTGGCTGTAATTTATTGAGCAATGTAATGAGATTATTATGATTTATTCAGTACCCCGCTGATAGCTGTGGCATACAGCTAGAGTGTCTGGTTGAGATGGTTTAATCTGTTTAGACACAATTTACAGCTAAGTAGAAAGGAACTGAAAGTACATGTGACTTTCATGGTGAATAGAAAAAAATTCAACACAAATCAAAATGCACTTGGCCTACCTAACTGGCAGTGAGTTGGCATAATCACACCAGAGTGCAAGGTCAGGCCATATGAGTCTACCTATTTGAGAGTTCTGGGAAATAAGCTCACGTGGGTGATGATTAACATCATCAACCTTGGCTAAGAGTCAGTCATTGCTGTTAGACAGTTGTGGGAGTAAGGATACAGGAAGGCATCTGCCAAATCTGCTTTCAGCCATGCTATTATGCCTATGATGATAGCTGGGGTACCACAGGGCAGCCCCTATGATGGCCCACAATGCTGCTGTACATACACACACTCTCACAAAGTCTCTTTTGGGTCATTTTATCCTCTCTGTATGTGGGTTGTTCCTGTCTGTCTGCAATTTTGTTATTTCCACAAATACCTATTCCTGTTGTTACCTTGGCAGCAGCTAACAAGGACCCAAATACATATGGCTAACACTGGGCTTATCTGCTTGGCTTACTGTAAGACTAAGTGAAACCATAAGCGTAGGTAGGCTCCATGGATGACACATCCTTGGGTGTTGCCAAAAACAAACACTCATTAACCCAGATACTACCGACCTGTTCAAACGGTGTGCACATTGACAGATGAAGTGTATGCTCAGTGTAGATATGTGTATATACTATATAAAGTATCCTGGCTCCTTTTTCAATTATGAGTTCAGCTAAATATCCTGTGCTGCCTGGGGACTTCACTTGTTCAAGTGTACAGAATGTGCTCCTGATGTTGTGGATGTGAATGCAGCTCATAGCCACTGCTAGCTTCTCTCTTTCTCTGCTGTTCTTCATAGGGAGCTTTCACATGGCAAGTGCTGTGTTTAATTTGTACAGGAGCACAAGACAGGCAGCAACTACACATGAGAAGAATATATTCCAGGTAACCGTATTTGAAAAGGTGAATGACAAAACTAGATCAAAATTCAAATTATTTTAGCTCTGAGCTCCAATCTCTTTCAGGGATTGGTTCCCAGTACTAGATGTTAACCACCTTACAAATATACAGGTATTCTGAAAGGTGATGGATTTTTTTTTTTAAAGGACTCTAAAGACATCTGTGGATGTCAGCGGATGGCATTGTCCTGGACTTTGAAGTGTATAAGGGTGCAAACGCACTGAGTTCACAGGTTCAGGAAGCGGAGGGACTGGGTTTGGGAGCCTTGGTCATCAAACGTCTGGCTAAAACTCTGCATCCTGGTACAAAAGTATACTGTGATCGGTTCTTCACAACCATGAAAGCTGTGGAACAAATGCTGGAGAAGCAGGTGTACCTGACTGGTACAGTAATAAAGAACTCGGTCACCAAAGCACTGCAGATGCTACCAAGTGACCAAACCATGAAACAGCAAGGAAGATGTGTCTCAGCATCAGTTATCAGGGGAGATGGGAAGGTATGTGTCGTGAAGTGGTATGACAACAAACCGGTTTTGATGCTTTGATGCCTTGTTCATGCTGAACAGCCAGAAGACACCTGCCAGTGATGGTCCAAGAAAGACAAACGGTATGTGACTGTCACACGACCAAGTATTGTACAACTCCAAGATGGGTGGGGTCGACTTGGTAGACAGGATGATGAGTTACTACCGAATGAGCGTCCGAACCAAGAAGTGGACAATTCGGATGCTGATGCACGATCTCGCTCTAGCCAACAGTTGGCTGTTGTATCGCCAAGACAACACTCAACGTGGTACACCAAGAAAGGGTGTAATGCAGTTCCTTGAGTTTCACATGACAGTGTTTGAGAATTTGACATGTAATGTCTGTGCGCAGAGAGAGAGCGAGCGAGCGAGCGAGCGAGAGGCCAATAGGCGTGACAGACTGTTCTTACAGACAAAAAGGACATTCAGGAGATATGTTGGATTATTTGCAATTTTGCTTTTTCACAGACATGTTCAAAAACATGTTCAGAAACATGTTGTTCCTACAGAAAAAAAGGACATTTAGGAAATATGTTGCATTGTTTGTAATTTTGTTTTTGCACAGCCATGTCCTGGCATTGAAATACACATTTTTATACTTAGTTACACAATGGTGAATTTATTGTGTTGGTGTCAATTTATGGTGTCATATATGTGAAATTAGAAATTTTTAAGTACCCAAAATAATGAAAATTATGATTAACTGTTTATCTGTAAATGAATAACACACTGCATGAAAAAAAAAGATATCGCAATGTCAGTTTTTTTCCAATATCATGCAGCCCTATGCTATTGTGCAGTACTGCATTAGTACACGTTTTACAGGTTTAGCATCCATACAGCTTACCTAACCTTCAGTCAACAGTGGATTCACACTGAAGAAATGAAAGTCACTGTCTTGAGTCACTGTTTGCAAACTGCCAGAATGCGCAACATGAACTTTTCTTTTTCTAACATTACTTTTTTCTCTCATAAAAAGATGATTTCTTGTTATGGCATATTTTTCTGTTATTACAACATCCTCCAGTCATTTTGTGTTAAAGAAACCTAACATTGGTACGTAATTGAAGTACTTTAAAATAGAATAATGACATAATCCTAGGAAAAATACATCACAAGAACATGAAAATATATACTCAATGGGAAAAGAGGGCTTTTTATAGAAACTAATCAAATTCAAGATCAAGGGGAAACAAACAAATGCATAACTGTCAGACCCTTGCCATTGCACAGGAATCTCATATATCATCTGATCCCCTGTATACAGGGGATGTGCATCTGCCAATTTCAGTTAGCGAAGATATCAATGTAAAAATCAACATCAGCAGTTTGACAGTGTTGCACTAACACACAAAGAGTCATTTCCACAAAATGTGAAAAAAAACTCCTATTTACTGAAGAAAGCTCACAAACTGGTGTTGTTACTGCAGCTCCCTGGGCTTGGTTGTAAACATTTAATTACTTGTGACTTTCATTAGCTACAGAGCAGGCGGCAGAGCACTCCTCTGACCCTGGCTCTTTCTCAGCCTTCATGTCTACCATGTTAGCTAACCACACCACTGACGAAAAACAGCCAGTTGCTGATAAACTGCCTCTGCAGACAATACCACCCATGCTCCTTATAGGTCACAGATAAGTGTTGACACAGCATCAAAGCAAACTTCAGATAACAAACAATTTGTATAAAAAGGTTTTGAGCTTCAAATTAGGATTAAACAATTAATCAGAATATTATCAAAATCACAATATGGCTGTGCAATATTCAAATCACAGAAGCTGCACTTTTTTTAATAAAAGTGTGTAACAACATACCAATGTAAATGATACATTGTGGTGAGATGCCCTTACCTACAAATCATATTGTCCAGACGTAAGAGGACATGCTTGTTTGGTACAGATCCCAGCAAAAATCAGATCATTTTTAGATTTTTCCAGTGAAAAATGAAATGCATAAATTCCCACTAAATTGTGTCTTTTATCAAAATATCTGTCAAAATAATTGCAATATGATTTTGTTTATCATTCGGTCTTGATCCATATGCAATTTAGAACATCATCATCAAATGTGAGTCATAGCAAGGTTGAATATTTACAGCAGAAAACTGAAATATTTGTTTCCAGCTGCAATGTTTCTGCTCTACGAACGACATTAGAGAGAAAATCACCAACATTTTGTTAAAGTTAAAAAAAACTGTAGATAGATGAGTCAATACTTGACATATATGCAGCCAAAAACATAAGAAAAAGCTTCACTGTGCGTGGAGGTCTATAAAAGGATCAAAGAGGTCCATAATAGGTTCCAAATGAAGTGAGACAATCATAGTGCACACACATGCAATCACATTGTAGCTCGATAATGCTAACTTAAATAATGTGACAGCAGACCAACCACAAGCTGAAACAAAATTGTCTTGTACAATTTGTCCTTGAACATTTTTATCAAAGACTGGTTGCAAAGACAGAAAAGGCAAAATGACATCCAAATGAATCGCTTTCATTGAGTCACCATCCCAGCATCTCATCTGTGTGAGGGAAAAGCAGGTCAACAACAATACATTTCTCCACCAGTAACACTTCTATATTTCTAATCAGTGTTTGACAATATGGTGAGTAACTGAACCAACAAACACCTTTTGTGTATTGCCAACCATGAATTCACAAGCAAGGCCACTTTACAGGGAGAGAAGTGCTCTGATATCACATAGCATTCAGGCACACTGAGACATCATACTAGCCCAAAACATTAACAGATTCCACTAGCTTGATATCCTTGTTGTGTTAGTTACATAGCTCAGTGAATATTTGGTTTATTATACAATGACTGAGGTCTTGGTGACATTAGAACTGGTGGTATAAGCACTTTGACATCACCAACCAAATATGATTAGTGTTTTCAAGAGCAAGACTGATTGAAAATAAAACAAATCAGTTCCGTATCTGTTTAATTTCTCAAATATCAAAATTGGCATTGGCCTCAAAAATCCAGCGTCAGTCAGGCTGTATTTTAAAAGATATTCTACTCAAAAGCCCCATAGGCCCTTTTCACACTGTGCATTCAGAGAGCAGAAGTATGCAAAGGCAGTGGAGGCTTACTTCTTTTTACTTGTTGATCGGTAACTTTAGAGGTTAAAAATGAACTTGACTACTATGACTGATGTTGACAGAATCACCAAGATGTTTCCATTGACTTCAAGTACGAAACATGAGAAAGGGTACAAGTTCTTTGTCAAACAATATGTATTCTACTATGAAGGTAAGGCACTTTATTGATGTTAGGCTAAATAACTGGGCTAACAATTAAGCAGGATAACCGTTTTACCCATGGAGTCAGTGTCCAAACTGAGCACCCGTCACTATAGTAAAAAGCTATTTTTTTCATTAATTTCTCTTCACTTCTTTTACTCTCAATAATATAAGTACATTTCCTGATTATATGTTGTACAGTGAGGTATTAGTACTTTTACTGAAGTAAAGGAATCTGGGTACTTCACTGCCCCTCTCTTTCTATCAAGGTAAACAAACACATAATTATATGAATTCATATAGTTATTGTGTATTTTAAGTCTGTTCATGCAACATTACTCTGGCGTTTTAGTGCATTCTTCACAAAAATCACACAACTGAAACAGATAAATGTTACCAACAGAAACTCTGAGCTCGCTAGATAACCAAAACAAGTCCATCACCGAACTGAGATACAATTATTGGTGGTCATTAGTTGTTCTTCCAACGGCTCGGCTCGACTCAATATGTTGCATGCCACCACTGTGTGCAGAGTGGGTGCAAAACAAAATACAGTCAATCAACTTATGTGTTGTAGCGTGAATCAGTATACAGTATAAAGTGAAGTAGAGCCATTTCAGCAACAGTGATTGGCCGCTTTAATTTTATTCGCAAATTTAGTTTGTTTTTTAATGTGCATTTGGCAAGGGTCGGGTGCTGATTTTGGACCCTGACTCCATGGATAAAACAAGTTAGCTTGCTTAATTGTTAGCCCAGTTAGTAGCAGTTAGTAGCCTAACATCAAAAAAGTGACTTAACTTTATAGTCGAATAAATATTGTTTGACAAAGAACTTGTACCCTTTCCCAAGTTTCAAACTTGAGGTTAATGAAAACATGTTGCCGATTCAGTCAACATCAGTCATTGTAGTCTTCAGGTTGTGGAGAGACTTTGTGAAAACAGACTTTAGAATAAAACCTAGTAAATGCATAAGACATAGTACTAGGGATCTTAATGATTAATCGCCGTTAAGAATTAACCAATTAAAAATGTATTAACCGACGATGTGTTTTATGCACCATTTCTCCGGAGCTCTCATATATTCATGTTTATACCACAAGGGGGCACACTTGCCCTTTGCAGTTCTGAAAAAACTACTGGCGTGATTTCTGAGTGACTGGGTGATTTCGGTAGGAAATGGTGAGGCAAGAAGAGGCCAAAACATTGTCCAACGTGGGAGCATTACGCTATAAATAAGGACAATGCTCAATGTTAATATTGTGACAGCAGCTTAAAATACAGCTCCAGTCGAACATCAGTGTTGCACCACCTGAAAAGTCAGTACCCGACGTTTGCAGTGCAACTTGAAAGTGGACCGTCCTCTCAACAAACAGTCACGTCTGTGTTAGCTCGGAGAGGCTGTAATGATGTGCGAGCTTGAGTGAGCAGAGGCAATATCTCAGAGGATTTGCTTGATGGTGGAAAAGATGCCTACTTGAACATGGTGGACTGTGAGGGATTTTGTGAGCTACTGAACTAATGTTACATAACAATTACACAACTAATGTGCTTCTAGAATTCTTTTAAATAAAACTAAGTGAAAGTAAAGAAGAGCGTTTTGTATCTTATTAATTATTAATCGATTATTGATTGTTAACGTGTTTAATTATTGGTTAAGGAAAATGTACGAAATTTGCATCCCCACATGGTACACAATATGTTAAGACATTCTAAAAAGAAAAACCATTGAAACGTACATTCTCACTTCAACAATAAGTTTTGATAAATATTTAGCAGCTGATCCTAAACTAAAACAAACACAGATAAAATGCATTTCTGAATAAGGTTTTGCTTGTTGAATCAGATAAACACGACAAGTTTATTGTGCATTCTGTATAACCATATGTTCAGAAGTGCTTACTTTCTGATGCTATAATGAGATATTTCTGTTTCATTTCAGCTTCCACACACCACTTACTTACTAATGTGTTTAAAGATTATGTGTGTGTCTTTGAGAGATGGATGGATTTGCACCTTTTCAACATCTGTCTATATTGCTTAAACTAACTCCTTTGCTATCCAATCTGCATGAAGTGGCTAAGTGAAAATGGGATTAAAGGCCAGTTATGGAGATCTTGTCCTGTCCTATCCCATCTTTAGATTAATTGTCAATCCACTGACATCCACTGTGGATACATGGTTTCTAAATGGATCTAGCTGCAAAGCTAATGGTTATGTTAATAAATAACTTTTTTGTGACAGCAATATGACATTATCATGAACACAAATTCTTTGAGAACAGAGACAAGAAAACAGACTATTTGTTACAAGCTACTATACTTTTCAGTGTTGGACGTTGTTGCAGCTATATGTGAGTGCATCTTTAAAATAATAAAGAGTGAATTCAGTCACATCTGACAACAAGCCAAGGAGTAGCTGAAGTGTATTTATGAAATGATACTGAATCCCTGCTAGTCCTAATGATGATTTTCTGGAGCTAACCCTAAACTTGGACTTCACTATAGTGTAGAATAAACAAAAGAGCAGCTTCCTCCATCAACATAACATTACATCAAAACATGCAATGGCTCTGCTACGTGAAAATTAGTCTGGCACGGCTTATTCTCTGGAGAACAGTTATTTCCCAGGGAGATTCACCTCAGTGAAGGCCTTTTCTAGACCAGACACCAAGAGGATGCTGTCCCTATTGTCGCAGACTTAATTAAAACCAACTGTTTTTCATTATTTAAACCATGTTTTACAGGCATATAAAACTATGGTAATGTGGAAGACAACTACAGGAAAGGTATTAAGAGGAAACTGTTAACAGCTGGTTATGAAAAGCTTTACTTGGCCAAACTCATGGTTGATAATTTATGTAATTCCAAAAACGTCCGACAGTTCTGACTGACTACTAACAAAAAATTCAGAAGATAACAATGTAGACTTCTATGGTTAAAAAAAAGAAGATGATTTCCAACGCAGTTGTTTGTCTGTATAAAAACAATTCCTATTTGTGCTTTTTCAGTTGTAGCAAATGCACACCACAGCCGAAATTAAGCAACACAGCTACATGCTAATAATCAGATAGTGAAGACAAAATTCCTGCCTGTTGTCTAGTGAGGTCATCTAGCTTGACTGTCAATCTAGATCAAGCTTTTACATTAGCGTTTTAGGGTAAAAGAGAAGCAAGAGGACACCCAAAACTGTGACACAAGGTGGGATCTAACCATTAGCTTAAGAAGTGATCAGGATGGTAGCTTTGAAGAAACAGTACAGGCACCATGCTGGTGTAAATTTTATTCAGTTGGAAAACGTCCCAAATAGTTAGAAAAAAAAACCCAAATGTGTATTTCTTGCTTGCTTAAATTCCTAGGTCAATGGCTACTACAATACAACGTGAACCACATCTAAATTTTGATTTGCATCTCAAATCACAGTCAAATCCTGTGGTCACCAGGTCAATGGGGCTTGTACAGATGTGGGTGCATTGTTTTGCATGCCAAACCTTTACATTACTGTCAAATCAATCAGCTGAGGCACTTTCTGGGTTGCATGTGCACCTGAGGTAGAGTTGAAGTGCAAGTGTCCAGCCATGCTAATGAGAGACAGTCTGAGGAACTTTTTATATGATGCGGGCTTACCTAGCAGAAGAAGCTTCAGTTCCCTTCTTGCATCTCTCTTGTCTCGCCGGAGTTGTTTCTCGATCTCAGCGTTGATTCGTTTGGACTCTTTCGCCTCCTCACTCAGGCAACAAGCCATCATGGAGTCTAAAGTCATCACCGCATGAGCTGAAAAGCCCGTCTGACAAGGGGAGCCGGGCTACACCTCACACAAAATATCAAATAAATGAAACCCCCTACAAACAATAGTCGGTTTAAACAAGGTATGCCCAAACGCTGGTAATTGAGCTTTACAGGCTTGCTGCAGAATCTGGCCTTCCTTGCCGATGGTAAAACTGCTGTCAAGTGTCAAATATTTGACAGTTTAGTCAAAGTCTTGTGAAAATCCTCAGGCTACAGGGACTGACAGTTGATCACGGAAATTTGCAAAGCGAAATGTCCGCAAACATCTTAGATGACTACCGACAGAGCAAATAACCATTTTATTAGATGCACTTTCCAAATGAGCTGAAATTAGCCTGGGTACCTTGTAAGCTAAATGCTGCTAACGTGACAAGTTGATGGATTTTCAGTGTGCCAACACTCTAATCCCTTTCCCGCGTAGCCAGTTCGTCCGTAAACCTAACACTCTTTTAAAAATTCGACTTTTATTCCAAACTAACAACTTCGGTCCCAGAGACAGTGGGACACTAACGTTACTTGCTGCCACTGCCACATTTGTACAATCCCTCTGCTGGTTGCCCGGCCGAGTACAAGCCTAGCCGCCCCGAAACCAACACTATACGCCCGCGCAGTGACAATGAGTGCCCGTAAAATTGTCCATCTACCGAACAAACAGATAGCCTAGCCCACAGTCTTAAGCACTCGACGAACGATAACCGTTTTAACAAAACTACCACTTTACAATTGCGTTCAGGGCAGTTATCCTCTTGCAGACCGAGGAACCCAGTGACCAGTGTAGCTAAATGGGGGGGGGGGGGGTAATTGTTAGCTAGCTAGGTTAGCTCAGCTAGCCATCCCTGGAATTGCAGCCCACTGGCTAAAAACCAGAAAGCTCGGCCTGACAGCGGACCTTCATGATATCCAGATAGTGTTCTCCAAAAGACCTCGGCAGGACCAAACCTCAAAATGCCAAAACGTCTAATTGACAGTCAAATGGACCCTTGTAGTCCGTGCATATTGTCGCTCCTGGTATTTTTTTTTCCTGTTGATGGTGGTGATTGCTCTTCGTCACCAACTCCTCAGCCCCGGTGTGGCGCTGTTGTTGACGTCGCTTGGGATATAATTGATTGACAGGGGCAGAGCAAATTAAAATTGCGCTTGTGGGCGTTGTAGGCGGGCCTTTACCCGATTGTTAACTTTCCAAGTTTGCTTGAGGGGAAGTCTTCCTTTCGGAGGCGTGTCAGCGAAAGCGACTGACATTTGGCTGGAAGGGCAACGCCCATCTCCTGTCAAAGACTAGCACATCCACACACTGTGTACCCATCCTGACAGTTACAGCTGTTAGTTTCTGTTGACCTTTAGAGTTTCACAAGTTCACCTCTAAAAATATCCAAACATTTATATGCAGGCAGCGGTGGAAAGAAACTAGGTACATTCAAGTTCTGTGCGGAAGTTGCCTGCAATTTTGAGGTATTTGCACTTTATTTTACATTTCTTTTCCACACTTCAGTGGAAAGTATCCTGTATTTCTAAAAAGAAAAGAGCAAATATTATGGAAATAATAATAATGTTGCATCAATATTAACAATTTAGTATATGGCATAATTATATGTGACTCAGAGGACATTTTGCTGTGGACATTGTACTTTCACTTTGGATACTTTAAGTATATGTAGCTAGCCTAATTATATTTACTTTGAAAGTACTTAATTGTACTTTATCATGCCAAATTGGCACTAAATATAAAACTGAACAAATGCCCAACAATTTATATACTGTAATTCATCAGCTCTGGCTTTCTCACAGAAAGAACACTTTGTCAACAAGCTTTAGTGATTAATAATTTGGAGTATTCTAAAAGCAGTTCTAGGAACGCATTTTGTTTGATATCTGAAAAAAGAATCAACCACACAGTAGAGCCGTGGTGGACATTTTACATAAGTACTAGTTAGTTAAAGTACTGCATTGAAAATTCAAAATTAACAGGAAAGTGTACTTTAAGTATCAAAAGTAAACATACTCACTGTAGAGCTACATAATGTTAGCTTTCAGAGTATGATTGTGTATTTTATATTATTGGTATAGGCTGATCCAACAGGGTTGCCAGGTTACCTCCCAAGCTGCTTCTGGCCTCCCCGCAGAGCAGAAACTTCGGGTTAAGTTGTGTTTGCATGGATGGGACTAAAGCTGGGAATAAAATCAAGATGCAGTGAAATAATTGTGTTTCATGTGCTCGCAAACCACAATAGGTTGCCACCCTCATTCCATGCTCAGCCTTACTTTGAAGGGTCACAGTGGGAATTTTTTCCTGAACTACTTTTGTGTTCTCTTGCAATATGTTTTTGTCACCTTTTAATAACTTTTGAGTTACATCACATTTAGTTGTGCATTCCGCCTGATCCATAGGAAAAGTTAGTGTGTCGGTCCAGTTATAATACACTGCCATTTTAAAGAAATGCTCTGCAGATTCTACAGAAAGAAGAGATGATGTGACACTTTACATTGCTTTTATTGCTCTTTGTTCTCAGCCTGGCTGTGCTGGTTGAAGCTGTGGTTGTGGAAATGGTTTTGCTCGGACTATGGCTACATTTGCATATGCTGTGAATACGGTAACTGTACTGTGACTACTCTTTACTTCATGTTAACATTAGTCAAAAAACCATCGTTAAGCCGCACCGGATTTGAACCCAAGATGCTTACTGTATGTCAGATATGACAGATGTGTGACATTAAGAGTTGATGAATGCAGTAGCTTCAATGCAATGCTCAGCCAGCACAACCATGTCCATTCACTGCTCACATTCAACCCTGCTTGTAGTTCGTGTTAAACCCCTTAAAAACTAATGTGTCAGCCATGACTACAATCACAATCACAGCAACAGTCGTCCCATGGCTGTAGTCACTACAACCTGTCTCAGCAGCCTTCTACATTATACATACTATATGCCACTGATCACTTGATTATCATTACTGCTGCAATAACATATACAGTAACTGAGATTGGGAAACTGTCTCTAAAATACTATGCTCCACACAAGTGGAACAATCTGTAGGAAACTAAAACTAGACAAGCAGATCCTTTCTAATACATTTAAATTTCTTTTGATAGAGTCAGAGCAGTGTGAATGTATGTTTTCTTGGAAACGATGATATCTCGGTCTGTTTGTTGTTGTTGTTGATGTTTCTTTCATATTCCCCTATTGCTTCATATGTTTTGTAATATTGTTTTACATGTGATATGTTGTATGTGTTGTATCTTGTATCTTGTTGAAAATAAAGGTAAATGAATACATAAACAACAGCATTTTAATGTTAAAGCTGGTGAAAGCGAAGCTAATTTTATACTGAGTTTAATCTGCAACATTGCATCATATTTTGTGTATGATATCTTAATCTTCACAGTAACAATAGCTGTCAGATGGATATAGTGGAGTAAAAAGTAAACAATATTTTCCTGTGAAGAGAAGCCTTTTAGGTATCAGTTAATAACAATTATTGATAGTGATGGTTATTAGGAGTTCACCACTACCATTATTCCAGTTGCACTCAAATCCTTTAGTGTGAATGAGCTATTGTTGAGCCAAGTGACATCTTGTGGACATGTGATGTAGTAGCAAGAGTGAGGTTTAAAAAAAATACATTATTTTAAAATGTAAAAAAAAAGGTTTTTAAACCTCACATAAATACAACTCTGTGTGTTTGACCTGTATCAGAACCTCTTACTTTCATTTTTCCAACTAAGCCAGAAGTTTTGAACCTAAATATCTGAAAGAACATCCAAATTAATGTTATAAGAGGCTCAAATCTCATTAGAATCTTCATTTACAAACATGTTTTTAAACAGGTGGAGTATACTGGTTTATGGGGAGTGGCTACAGGTGATAGCTGTGAATTAAAGTGAATGAATTGAAGCTCAGATGCCAAAAACATAATAATGTAACCTCAAAGAATGAAGTGCATCAAATGTCAACAAACTTGTACTTGGTATGTTTGGTTTGATCAGGACAATCTTCAGTCATGACTCATGAGATTACAGTCTGACCTGCTCACATCTCAGTGGGATTTACCTCAGGCTGCAACTCATGCCACAAGCACACACACACACATGACTTGCAACTTTTTTCACTCACTGTGAACTATCTGCCACATCATTCAACAAACCAACGCTTGTTTAAAAAAAAAAAAAAATTCTATAGACAGCGTTCACATCTTTTTCTTTTTTGAGTCTGTTCTTTTTTCCTATTTTATTCATTTGTTCATGCTGTGAGCTTTTACAAGTTTAACTTTAAGTTTCAATGAAAGGCACTCTACCACTCTACTTGGGTATGGCCTGGCTGCATGGGAGCCCACTGTTGGGTCTCAAGATAAATCTGAGGGGTCAGAAGATAATAAATGTGACAGGAAAGAATAAAAATACTGTTCTAATACACAAATTTATTTAAAAAAAATTTGTTTACTCTTTGCTTGTGTGATATGCATGTTTCCCTTGCAATTCATATGTAGACACATGTAAAGGTGTCAAGACACTCCTTGATTTAAAGAGGTCATACTGTAAGCCGAAACGTTTTGTCTGAAGTGAAGTTAACGTGAAAGGAAACAGGCGGTGGCGCTCTATTGTCTCCTCTCCTCAGGCTCTTCTTTCTGCTGTGGCTTACTGCCTGTAAGGATTCATCCACAAGATAAAGCAAGACACACAGAGCCGACCTAATTTTATAAATGTCTTGTGTCATTCTTGGAGATTCAGATTCATGTCTTGCAGTCAGGTGAAACTGCCGATATCTAACTTCCTGTAACTGTAAGGAAGAGGCAGGTATACTCTCCTGTTACCGTCAGTCCACTCCCACTCTTTATGCAGGACTTCCTTCCTTCCTTTCTTTCTTTCTTTCTTTCTTTCTTTCTTTCTTTCTTTCTTTCTTTCTTTCTTTCTTTCACTATACTACTACTATACAACTATAATAGCTCATACTTTTTTTCTCATAAAACAACTTCAAAAACAGTTTTTAGATCCTTTTTGAGCATTACTTACTATCAAAAAAATTCAAACACACACACACTTCATATACATATTATATAGGCTGTATTATTCATATAAAATTACCTTCTAAGAACCATGTACAAACATATGTCCTCAACAAAGGGGGAGGGTATTGTGTGTCCTTATCTAACTTGTTATGCTGTTTAAGTACATGCGGCTTATATCAATTTTCAAACACACACACACACACACACACACACACACACACACACACACACACACACACACACACACACACACACAC
>JBBPCS010001484.1:0-15010 GCA_037974645.1 Hollardia meadi
GAAAACAACCAAGTTGTATAGTGGTCCAGAGGGGTGACGATACGAAAGTGGTCCCAACAATATGGCGCCATTCGAAATACACTGGCTTCATTGTTGATAAGGCGAGAACAATCGGTTTCTTGATCCAGTGTTCTGTAGAGATCAGTGGTTGGAACTTCCATTGTGCTCTGCAAAATAGACACCAGTGGAAACAATTCTTTCTTCACTATGGTTCCGACAAAGAACTGACAATAGCTGTGTCTCAATTCATTATTGATTCCTGCTGGCTAGTTTATTTATTCTTGGCCCTCAGGGGTTGGAATCCGTTTTAGCCTCAGTAGAGATTGTATGCATTCAGTGTCTTGGTCTACAACAGCAGAATACAAGCTTGCTGTCATAGGTCCTCCAGCAGGAGCAGAACTTTACTCAACTAAAGTTAAAGTAAGTAAACTAAAGTTCACTCAGGATAGTCAAATTAGAGATGAGACAAAAAAACATCTCACCTCATTAGACACATATAAAAAGGAATTTTATTAACAATACAAAAAACATACATACAAAAAATAAGCATTTTGCATCTCTGACGCGCGCACGCACGCACGCACGCACACACACACACACACACACACACACACACACACACTTACTTTACGTAATGTTTATCACCCAAACCCCATGAAATCAGAAAATGTAAACCTGAATTTTCAATACTAATAGGTACGGTATAAAATATCATACATTAAGTGTAAACAGTAAATATAATAAACAATATACAAATGATCATATACACGACGTCAGACACTCTCACACTATCACTTATACCATGGAACAAAAAGAAGCTTTACACCATGGATTATGAGTTTTCATTATCCTTGAGGCAGTTAAGGTTAGAATAGCAAAAGTAGGCAGAAATTTACCACAGCTGGATAATCTACTTGGCATTGATACAGTGCATTGATACACAAACATAGAAACAAAAGGTTTCAGTGCGAATATGGTGTAAAGTGAAGACAGCACTTGTCTGATCCCAATGGGAAAATATTCTTCTTTATGACATATCTCTTCACACAAACACTACTCTGCCTTATTTAATGTCAAAGAACACTGTAAAAGAGGACAGAGAGAGATCCTTCCTGCATTGATTCCTGTTCTCACACATGATGAAGTCCGTGAAGCTTCGGCATCAGTCAGTGGCAAGTGCAACACACCAAACCTCTTCAGTGGTGCTCGTTTAGCTCCAAAGGAACCATAGTCTTTACAAACAGACGACAGGCATCTGCTCATTGCTGTCTGCTTGGTAACATCCACTCAAGGCTGGTAGCCATAATAAGGGTCTTCTGGGTGAAGAGAACATGCACAAAAGAGAGTAAGACCACTTTCACACTGTGTTTGGCATAGTTGTGACAATAAATTAATCATGCAAAATATACACACAAGTGGAAATTAAGCAACCTTGGTATTATTTAAATAAAACATAGAGTATGTTTTCTCTGCTGTTTAGTAAACACAGGGTTGTACCAATAACCACGTTTTCAACTGCTCTGATTAGCTACATTAACTTACCATAACCTTAAAGCTGCTATAATCAATAATTTTATATGAGCAATGCATCAAACCACCAAGAGAATTATCACCTGAGTTTGCAGTTCACCGCAGCTCTGCAGAGCTTTTCAGCATCTTTTAGGTCATTGTTTTGATGTTATGACTTGCGAATTTACTGTTTAAGTTCACTCTCACCGCTCTCACAGTCGTTTTCAGCCTCAGCAGGCAGCTGTTATCAGCTGAAAAGCTCTAAAAACCCACTGTACACTACCTGCTCAGCCGACAGAGAAAGTCAGAGACAGAGTAGAGCATTTAGCTAAACTTAAGGAGCCAGAGATTCTCCCCAGGAGTTGGTGGAGGCAAAAACTGGAGCTAAAACGACAGTAACCACCTCAGGAGCATTCCCCAGGTGGTGGTGAATGCTAATGCTGCTCTGTGTCTGCTGGATTCGCAACACGTTCACTATTATAACATTTATAAGGTGATAATTTATCAATGTTGCATTTACAGTGTGTTGAGGTGCTTCAAAGTGGCCAAAAAAAGAAGCAGAGGACTAACTATCAGTAGGCTCTGACTTTTGAAGCACCAGGAAATGATGTTTACTTGTGTGTGTTGGTACAATAATAATATTTTTTATGGTTGTGATACATGAGATAGAGACACACTTTCTTCTAAAGCAATAAAAGATGACAATAACTAGTGAAACTACCTAATATATTCTGCCCCCCTTGCCTTGGCTTTCCCTGCACAGTAAACATGTGCAAACCAAACTACTCAACATTGCCAAATCTGTGACATCATGTCTGTTGAGAGCAGGTGATATATACAATGCTTTTGTTATCTATGTTGAAAATAAAATAAACTGCAAATATCCTGTAAACCAGTAAACATATTAAGGTTAAAGTAAGGATTTTTATAGAAAATGGAAAGCATTGGCTGTCTAAGCTGCCTCAGTTAGATGTTTAGTAATTTACCCATATGGAGATATGACAAGACATGTCAAACTGAAATTCTTTGCTGTTCCATCACTATAATGTTTTCACAACTAAATGATGTTTTCTTGGTTCTATCGTATGTGTATTCCAGTTTGAACATAGAAAACTTCATCTAAAACTCAACCTGTATCATTATTTTACCCACCCGTTGCTACTACCTTCCACACCGGACACACCACAGCTCAGTGTGAGTTGCCTCTGATCGTCACATTTGAGTTAGTGGACCTTTTCCTAGCAGCTAACCTGTTTGCTGGGGAGCTCTGTTGCAGCCTCCACTGCTGTCACACACACCCGATGGTCCAATCTCGCCTGGCTGTCCGGGAGGTCCGGGGATCCCTGGGGGTCCTGGCTTACCATCATATCCTTTGGAGCCTGGGATTCCCAGCTTGGACTCACCTGGAGGCCCTGCAGACACACAGAATACACAACACACATGCATTATAACCGGAGATCAGTACAGGGGTGTGTACTGATGATTCATTGCACAGTTTACTATATAGCAGTGATATGAAACATCTGACTCATAGAGAGGTACCTGGGAATCCTGTGACCCCTGTGGGCCCCTGGACATTGGTCCCTGCATCACCCTTCGCCCCTGGTATACCTCTCCTTCCTGTAGAGAAAGTAATCAGTAGCTAATAATAATAATATTATCAGAAAAGGTGATAAATTCATAACTTCTCAGACTTGTGTTTGACAAACATGAAAATTTGATTGGACTTTTTTCATTTCAACAAACCTACATGGAGTCTTACCCTGTTCTCCAGGATATCCAGCCCTGCCAGGTCTCCCCCTTGCGCCGACACGCCCCATGGTGCCCCTGGTGCCTGGTGGGCCCTTGGGTCCTGGTGTACCAGGTTCCCCAGGGGGCCCCACCGGCTCCTCAATAGGAGCTGGCTTACGACTTATCTCGTTAATGAACATGTCGAGCTTCAACACCTCCTCTGAAAAACACACACAACTCTTGATTAAGTATACAAAAGAGCATGTGTTTGCATCTGGACCTTTTTCAAGTTATAATCAGTTTAATATGCAGATGACATCATTGCTAACAGATTGCTTACTATGCACTAGTTGCTCACAGGCCTGTGTGACCAGCTGGTATATCATGGCCATAGACTGAGGTTCTCCCTGTAAAACATCAGCAGATGCACCAAATGTGGTTTAAATGAGAGCTGAAATGACACTTTTATACATAACAGTAAAAAGCAATGACAAAATGTGTCCCGCTCCAGTGAAAGGACTTAAATGATGTCAGTTTTAGAATAAGAAAAAGATGGAGAGCTGTAACCCACCTTCTCTCCTCGTTCCCCTTTGTTCCCTGGCAGACCCTGTAAAACAAAACATACATGAGGATAAAGATAAATAACTGGTACATGCAGCCTCCCTGCTCCCCCCAAACCAGATCTCCAACCTCTTCACCTCTCTCACTCTCCTCATACACTGAGAGAGACCCACAGGATGCTGATGTGTGTGAAAGGGGAGAACAACATCTGACACAAATCTCTTTTTGGATGATGGACTTTTCCAAGAGTCCAACTTCAAGAGCACTCCTAGCTTCCAGATCTCTGCCATAAAACCCTGCAGTTCTATTGTGGTATTGGTTCAGGGTGTGGAAGTAAGTTCTGCACTAGTCAACTGGCATTTTCCCAGGGAGCAATGTGGGAAAAAATGACCTATTTTCTCAACTGCATCGGTTTGGCATCATGGTGATTTGCCATGCGCCACAGTGGAATATGAAGGATATTTTTGGTCATAATTCAAATAACAAATCTAAACAGAAAATTAAAAGATACAAAATTATAAAGATTATTATTTTACTACTAGGAATAAACAGGCCATAATTCAACTTTAAACAAAAAAGAGAATAGAAAAGCAAATTTTAAATGTAAAATAATAATTTCAATACAATTTAAACTCCTCTCTCCAGTAGAAGACCCTTGAGACTGTACATTCCTGCCGGTCCTACCTCAGTGTCTCTATCCAAACCACCGGGTAACCAGGGCATCGACTGCATGTAAAACTATTTCCCCATATAAAACACTCAAATCGAAATTAAAAATTAAAATTACATTAAATTGTATTTAAAAACATAATATGCAAAAAAACTACACTGCATATTGATTCTTCTTTCAGATTATAAAAGGCACTGCAATGGTATTTAATGCATAGATCACTATGATCACAAATAAATCACCTTATGTTCAAAAATTCAGCTGAAATCATCTGCTCCTGGCAGGACATTTGAGCTGCTGTATTCACAGAGGAAATGTATTAATGTCTGTGACTGTCAAAGCTTCTCGTGAGGAAAACGTTCACAAGCTGTCAGTGAGTCATGACATGGATAACTCTGTGTTTAAAATGCATAAAAGTAGTCAATGTGTTTGGACATGGTTGTCACAGCCCCTAACACACCCATAATGTATCCTTTCTCATCTCACTCCGTATCCAAATGCGCTAGGTGAGACACTGGCGTTATATGGCAGGGCTCAACACAGGTTCTGGAATATGGAGCCCCAATACTGTTTTCCTCCAAAATCTGCAGCAATTTCCCTGAAGTCTCAGAAAACATTTCTGAAATAAATAGCACAAGTTGATGTATTGGAAAATTTGGTGTCCAAACCTGAGTACAACTTCATTAATAATAAAAAGAGGTGTACATTTGGGATTACCAACGCCACCCCAACATCGTGCAGTGTTTGCCATACGCCGCATGCTGCATCTACCAGCAATATCTGGCTGACTTGGCCCGCCTAAAGGCTGAGCAGCCTACTGAGAGCTCCACATCCTCAGCTGTCCTCGAGTGGAAACCTACCCTGATGTCACCCATGGTTTATTGTCAAACTCCAATTTATCATTAAGATCATTGCCCGCTTGGTGTTTTGGAGCCAGAAGTGACCATATTTGGACAAGAGGGTGGAGCTGGGAAGGATATCTTGACTGGATCTGACTGAGAACCTGAGCACACTCTGTGGTAGTGACTTGTCAATCATGTATTTTCTTTATTTGAATCTTTGCCTCCTCATACTCCAAGTTGGTTCTGTCATTGATCACTCTCGTGCTCTCCTTCCTCTCATTTCTTAGTAATCAGTCTTGACTAAACAAGCCAATCAATTTGCTCATTTATTATTAGACATGGTTATCCTTGTGCTTCACATTTTATCTTCTCTTTGTTTGTTTGTTATATGCGTAAATAATATTGCAAATAAATGACCTTATATTTGAGATAAGTTCTCATGATGTTCTTGTGTGTGTGTAAATGTTTATTATCACTGTCTCCAATAACTTGAAGAGTGACTTAGTGTCTTGAAATATAGCTCATATATTTCCAAGGCCTGTTTACTCTGAACACTGTTTTCACGACATAATCAAAAAGACAGATATGTCTAAGATAATTGATGCTATTTGTCCCTCTTGTCTTACCGTAGGTCCAACAGGTCCTGAGGAGCCTCTTTCCCCTATAGGCCCTGGGTGTCCTGGCATTCCTTGGAAACCCTGTGAAATACAAATATATGGGTAGAAGAGCTGACAACACACAGACATAGATGGCGATTCAAGGCAGTTGTAACCAGCTACGGGGATATTATACTGTGAAGTGATCACATTGGGAGAACAGATTTTTTGCTCGTATGTGACTCAGATCTGTTAGTTTCATGACTGTGTGAACAACACAAATCACATGGAAACTGATCTTTTCAATTCTGATTTGGGCCACTTTCATATGTGTTCTTAAATCAGATACTATCTGATTCCTGCTGATGTGATGGCTGTGTGAACATGTGGTTTTCCTGCCACTGAGCATGCTCACATCACTGTTACCTCATTTACCTCATTATTCATCAACTGTAAACGACGACTGGGAGACAGGAAGTTACAAATTCAATAGATATATATGGGAAGATTCCCCAATCAAAGCCCTTTTTTTTGCCTGAAACAGTGACGGACTGTCACCACACTACTCTTACCATAGCAAACAACTCAAGAAATGAATGCCTGCACCACTATTTTATTCATTTTGTTATAAAGGTGGTGTCATGGTACAAATCTGTTCATACTGATGTCAGAACAGTGAACAGTCAAAGCAAAAAGATCAGATTTGAGGAAAAGTCAGAATTGTGTCACTTTCAGTGTGACGTAGTGTTCTGACAGTTTGATCACATTGAGGTTTCATACAGTGAAATAAAGGACATCATTTTCCATCCATTTGTAAACTGCTGCTGTCTAAAAACCTAATTGGCTTTCAGAATTTTGCTATTTTCACAGCTTTTTGTCATTTTGTCCGTCTGACAAAAAGCTAAAATAGATAAATTAGATAAATGTGGTGGCTACACATACAGTTCAGGTATGTGAACACACTGCAGGTCAGACAGGGGACTTGAACAAACAGTATGACGTTTCGCTATTAATATTATTACAACCAGGGATCATAATACAGACGTCACATCAGGGTCACAATGTGAAATTCTAGGACCGTCCATAATTAGGTCAGAACAGATTTACAACATAAAAAGCTTCAGTAGCAGCAGACAACACAAAAGTGTCAGACAAAATGAACATGTTGATTATTCTGGTTCATTGTTATGTAGAACTCCAGTAACATAAAAAGTGTTTATTTCATCTGCATCTTACCCTAGAAAAGTAATGTGACATTTAGGCCTGAAGGTGATGCTAGAGGAAAGCCCAAACTCTGTTCAAAATGGAATGAGTTCAGTTTCAGTTCATTTTATGTGTATTAGCGCTTTAGATTTTAATATTGTGTGTAAGTGTACATGGTGTCCTGATGGTGGTTTCAGGATTAATCCTGGGACAACAAATATCCAGAGCAGATTTTCATGGCTGTTAATATATTAGTTTTTCAAATTCAATGTCATGGGCCAAAATGTCGGTCAAAGTCAGATTCTGACCTCCGGGTGGCACCAAAGTTGAAAATGCTCCTAGTCTACATATTTAACATGAAGTTCAGTCTCACCCTGAGTCCAGTGATGCCGGGTGCACCGATGTTACCTTCAACGCCTCTGATGCCCTGTGAAACACATTGGTCAGAGAGATGAGGACAAATAAAGAGGCTAAACTGTACGAAGAACTGCTAACATTTACTGTTCTGTATTGGCTGGGCTCCAGAAGCTCACCTTGGGGCCTGGAACCCCCTCCTCCCCTTTTGGACCTGGAGGTCCTGGTGAACCCTTCAGGGAAAGATGACAAGGAGGTTGGTAAGATTGAAAAGATGAAGATGAAAAAGTTCTCTATTCTATTCCTTTATTTTTGTTCCTACACTATTTGAGTTTAAACACACCTGGTCTCCTGGTCGCCCAGGGTCTCCCTTCTCCCCTGTCGCACCAGGTGGACCCTAAATGGAAAAATATGAAAACAGAAAACAAGTCAATTTTATACAAGATTTGTAAGTGCTTAGACAACAATGTAGCAATACTGTATGTACCATGGTTACTACCACTAGACACAGAAGGTTACACACCACTTTGCCCTGCATGGTCATGCCTCGGGGCCCCGTGCTGCCCAGGGGTCCAAGACCTCCCTCAAATCCAGGCTTTCCTGGAGGACCCACCTCTCCCTGAAACACAGAGAAACAATTTGAAGACATCAATTTAATCTTTATAAAACTGTACTGTGTAAATAATGTGTAAATGCCCTGATAATTCTGAAAAGGATTCACATTTTTCACCTTGGCCACAAAGAATATTTTCAAGTGCCAGCTTTGACTCTGGAAATAGATGTTTCAAGCTACGATACCAAGATTAAAGCTGCCCTCGCTCCATGATGTGAATGATAGAACAATTAAACAATTTCACTACTTGAAGACTACACGCAGCTTCTTCTGATGTCTAGTCTTGTGCGCTAGATGTCTTCACTGCCCTGCAGCAGCTCTGAGCCTGTAATCATGGGTCCAGTCGGCTCTTAAATTCACAGGTCAAGTCAGGTCTGGAATTTGAAATACGTGCAGGAAACATAACTTAAATTAAGCCTGAATAAATACTTTCATCTCACCTTGTGGCCTTGATCTCCCTTCTCGCCTTTCTCACCACGAGGACCTGGCTTTCCCTTGGAAAAAGAAAAACAGTGTCAACCTGTTATCAAACAACTGGGTCACACACAAAAAGAGTCAGGCCTAATGAGGGCTCATGGTGTCATACGGTCGGCCCAGTGGAACCAGGAGCTCCGGGGATGTCGGAGGAGCAGGTGCAGGTGTACGCTGGGGCAGGGCAGCTCTCTTCATCTCTCTGACACGCACATGCACACACATAAAGAATAAAAGAGATTGAATTAGTTTAAAATATCAACAGTCTGATCTGTTTTTATTCAACCAAGGACTGACAAGAGCTAAGCAATGGAAAGCTTTAAAGTAAGCAGTGTACATCAAACACAGTATCAACATACAGTATGCCTGTACCAAAACAGAGTAGAATAAAGGTAAAGGTAAACAGACTGACCACTCCGGGCAGGTCACAGCAGGTATCCTCTGAAGCCCACGTGGTGTTACAGATGATCTCAAAGGACTGCAGCCCAAACTGGAAACAATGACGAACACAGGCTACAGGTTGAGCACAGGATGGGGACAGAGTCCACCAGTTCTTTTACTTATGTTCAGGGTGTGTCATTTATTAACAGGACAGACTGGCCCCGGATTAAAATCAGATGAACAGAATAGAAGAAACAGTACCGGTGCAGATCCACTATTGGGTCCTCTGGTCTTCACCAGTTTTCCCAGCATCTCAAAGCCGTCGGTAGGTAGGTTGCCCAGCGGGCGGGCGGGCCTCTCACCCACATGCTGGCAGTCCACAGACAGAGACACACTCACCTGGCTGACGGACAGGTGAACCTGCCAATCACAGAGGGAAGAGGACAGATCAAATGGAGCCACAAGTAATTAAAAAGATGACCCACAATCCCAAGAAGTCATGCTTCTCAAGCAAGTTCTGGAGTTATGACGAGTTTCTGTTTTCTATGATTTCTAGGCAAATTCATGGACGTTTATTTGCAATGGGAGAGTGTAAGTCACACTGAACCAACTAGAATTATAACCTTACAGTTGAATACCTCTACGCACCAGTCAAGTTGCAATTTACAGACTCATACAGTTTGGAAACCTCGTCTCTAGGCCAGTAGTTCAGGTGTTACTTACATTGACTATCTGTCACTTAGGTTTATAGAGACAAGGACTTCCTGTCCCGTTATTCATTCTTTTCAAAAATCCACTTTTTCAGTGATATGTTGCACAAACATGAATGGGTTCACATGAGAAATTAACAGTAATCAAACACATTTACAAAGTATAATGTATAAATATCTGGCTTTGTAACAGCCTATACCAAATGTGCATGTGGAGATAACCACATACAAAAAAAAGCAGGAGCGGCATATTGTGAGGTAAAACTACTACTTCTTATCATTCATCATGACCATGGTATCTTGTACAGTCTGTGTTAAACATGTCTCAAAAGGTGACAAGATCAAGAAACGTCTCGAGTTCTCTTTTTTCAAGTATTTCTAAGTCAAAAGAAATGTGATAAAAATGGTTTTATTCTAAGGTTTGGGAGTAGGAGTTAAAGTGAGGGATTTTTACTTTTATCCTTCAAGTTGGTTCAAAATGTCATGTATTGCAGTAAGATAAATACAAGCCCTGGATTACAGTGATTAAAGTGTTGCAGTTTTGACCTATTTAGCTTTTTTCTCTTCTCCAAGTATTTTATGATTTGCTGTTAAAATTATAAATAATGACATATCCAGAATAAATAATTCAGAAGGGAATCCAGTATAAACCATTGGTCTTAATCGTCATCTTGCAAGAGCGGTTGCAGACATGTCTTTATATTGTGTGTGGAGTCTATTTCAAATCACCTTTTTCACCCTTCTGTCACACTCTTTCTAATTATAGCATGTCTAGCACTAAGGGGAATGAGAGACAAGGTACACATATGGATAGAAGGATCATCAACTTGATTTGGAAACATCCATGTTTCATTTTCTGCTCTCTGTAAGTTAGTTATGAACCTATCAAAAACAAAAAGTATTGTATTTGGGTCAAAATTCAGACTCACACATGAGTCACTGTTACATTTGTCTGTACAGGTGCCAGAGTGCCATTGGAAGAGATAGAGGAAACCAAACTTGGTGTAATATAAGACAGCTGATTGAAAAACTGTTGCAGCCATGGGGAGAGGTCTAGCAGTTATTAAGAGATGTGCTACCACAACAATGCATTTGTCAGATTATTCAAACATTAGTTCTTACTCATTTGGATTACTGTCGTAGTGTAGTGCATCAAATAAAGACTTGGAAAAATTACAGTTAGTCCAGAACACAGCTGCATGTCTCACTTTGCACTGAAACAGAACATCACCAGAATGCACAAAACCTTAACTAGGTCATTGGTGAGAGACAGGACGTCTATTTCTCTGCTCTGTTTTATATGAAATATTTCATCTTCTAAAATCTCTCATGTCTTGTTACTTCCATATTGTAGTAATGGACATAACTTTAATACCAGGCATGCATCAAGAGGTTTTAAAAACTGTACAATGGGATGAAAATGTGGAATAGTTTACCATCAGGAATTATACATTTAGTAAGCAAGTAAAACTGTCTATCTAATGGCACAATAACATCTGATCATTACTGTGGAGCTTTCCTGGTCATGTTTCATCTTTATTTCATTTTATTCTATTTTCTCTGTCAGTCGCCGTATGTACCGGGTTGTAGGATCTGTGCTTTTGAGCTGTATCAGATGTTTTCACAGAATTTTGAGATATAATGTGGTTACTTATTGTTGTTTTGTTATTATTATTGTCGAGTAGCTTAGATTAGATTTAATTTAGTTGTTTAGGTGTTTTTGAGTTGAGTTGTTTTCTATTATTTGAACTGTGTGCTTTGTTTGTACACATAAATAAATAAATTCATTAATGAAAAAAAAAAAGCTCCAACACTTGCTCAGTGTATATTATCTCACCTTGTGAAAACTGCCATAGAACAGTCTGTGGACTTGCGGCTGGTCAAAGGTCAGTTCCTGCACTTCTCCCCTGTAGTCCAGACTGAAGTACACCAGATGTTTGATCGTAGCTGTGGAAAAGCACAAAAATAGAGGAAGATATTCAGTGATCAGCTCGCATTGTGCTCTACAAAAAGCCTGGGGCTCTGAAGGCAGCAGTGTCTGCTGTAAGGTGTCCCTACACTCTTTTTTCATTGGTTCAAAGCTGCTGTGTGCTGTGAAATGGTATGTGTGATGGTGGTGAATAATGGCCAGAAGTGACATTATGAAGTCACAGTGAAGTTGACCTTTGACCTTTTGGATAGAAAATGTCATCACTTCATCATTTTATCCTGTTTGTGTGAACTTTTGTCATAATTTGGGTATGAATTCTTGAGTTATAACTAAAAACATGTTTTGTGAGGTGACAGTGACCTTTGAGCACCATCCTGAAAATTAATGCCAATACTCATCATCAATTCATTAGTTTTATCTGTCACAATCTTTATCAGAGTGACATGATCAAAGTAGTTTTAAGATAATGAAAAATTCTTGAGGCAATAAAATGTAAAAAATGTGGACTTAATATATCTCACTCTATAGCCAGCCACTTGTTCATGTGTAAGAAAAAACAACTTGCTTACAGTTTAGAAATAACTTCAACAATTGAACTAAACTAGCGGCAGCTAATGATGATTTCCATTAAGGATTAATGTGCTGATTATTTTCTCATTTAACTGTTCGAATGTCCGAATTCCCCTAAAGCCTAAAGTGAAGTCTTCAAATGTCTCGTTTTGTCTGACCAGAAGTCCAAAACTCTAGATATTCAGTTTATTTTTATGTAAGACAAAGAAAAGCAGCATTTTTTTGGAGATTACTAATAAACTGACTGACTGATTGTTTCAGCACTAAATTAAACCAAAACCATACTCAAAAAATATTAAACAATGAAAACATATTAAAGCAGAATAAAGGGGCGGGGCTCTAAGAAGATGTGAAAAAAAAGTTGGTCCAATATCTAGAGAGGCTCTGGTAACAACTTAGATCTGATCTTATGACTGAATAAAGGGATCATGATGTTGCTTACAGTTTGTGGGATGAAGAGATGCAGAAATGTTACTCACGGTCCAGCACCACCCCCATCTTGGGCTGGAAATCGTTGTCAGTGAGCTGCCAGAGGGCGAAGGGCTCCCTGGGTGTATCCTGCAACGTGCGGAAGGCGATGCTGATGGTGTGCTCTGGAGAGAATCCTGCAGGGTGGATAAACCTGGAGGGAGAGAGGGAAAGATGGATCTATTTAAGCACAAGTTAAAAAGTAAAGGGGACCTGCTCCGTCCATTTTCTTTTGAAAAAATAAAACAGCAGAGTTTAGATTAAAGAATGTGACAGAAGGAAATGTGTGTTGGAAGATTCTGACGTGTGCGGTGAAGCCCGATCAATTACTGGATTTCTGGGGCAGATGCCGGTATCAATATTAGAAAGTAAAAAACTTCTGATATTGATAAATCGTCCGATAGTCTTCATTTATTGTAACTATAAAGAACTAATACCAAATTGAGAAATAAACGTTGATACCTACTGTATATATATACGATGTGTCTCTGATAGGCCAATAATATGTGCCGACCTATATATATATATTAATATCGTATTACAGTACTGTAGATAGACTAGCCATAGAAACAGGACAGGAGTTGCAACAATGTCTCTATGGTTAATTATGAAATAAAGATGATCAGATGTGTGTGTAATCTGAATGATAAATTATTAAAACACTCTGTCTACTTTTCTTCATTTAGCTAAAGACCTTTCCTTTTATTTTATTTATTTATTTTTAATTCCAAAGGGATCTTTGCTTTTTCAGAAAAATGAGGACAAAATATTGTGGACTGTTCTGATTCTGATATTAATCCTATATAATTGTATATTTGTGGATTATCAGACCACATCGAGTATCAGACAAATGTACCTGTAGCCTTTCACAAAAAAGTTATACATTTTATTTATAGCTCTTTCTTTTGCTCCTTTACAGCAATCCAGTTATTTCAGTAATAAACAACTTTTAATTGTCTCTTGGTGTTATTTCACTCATATTCTGTGACACCCTGACACCACAATATAATCAGTACTGTAGCATCAGTAACCAGGTGTTAGCTGGTGCCATTTTCTCAGAATGACGCTGGAGTGAGCGAGGATGTTCGATTCGGTAAATACAATTCCTCCATCGTGTCGTTTCTCCTACACATCCCTCCCCTGCAACCCTGCTGGGAGAAGCTGAGATGTGAGAGGAGACGTGGGTGAGTGCACTGAGGAGCCACGTTGTGGAAAGCAACCCTCTTACTCAGATGAATTATTGGTATACAATATTTACTCTATACCGAACAGGGATTTGATTGTTCCAGACACACTTGGAAGTTGTGTAACCACAAATGATTATTTATTGAACTTTATAGCAGTATGATTATAACAAGACAAACCTCGTAAACATGGCTGGACACAGCTGAACAAACAGTACAGAGAAGTTAATCAGGTCTGCATTCAAACGGAGGTCCATGCAATCTTAATTACCAGCTATATGGAAGAGTGCAAGTATTTATTGAAATATAGACGTATTTCTAGATGTTAATGGGGATATCAGTGTGTATATATATTATACAAGCAAAAATAAAAAGAGTGGTAGAGGATGACTGAAAGGCAGTAGAAGACATGATCTCACTTGGTGCTCTGTGTCAGCTGCGTGTCTCTGTACAGAGTGTAGGTGGGGAGGCTGTTGAAGACAAAAGGCTCGGCTGCCACACCCTCCACAGATGAGTGAGCTCTCTGAGTCAGACCAAAGGCTTCCATCATGTCAAATCCTGAGACAGCAAACACATGACGGCAATAAAGTGAGGTTCTTTCAAAATGAGCCTTCTATGAGAGAGAGGACAGCTGGTCTCACCTTTAACAATGCTGTTTCTGATGGTGACTTCAGGGCAGACTGCAACACAACAGGACAGCACTGAATCATACAACCAGGCATCATTTTCAGTCTGGACAAAAATACTAAATGACCATGTGATAAGAATACATCTTAAGTAAGTTGTTATTAGATATAGCACACAAAAGAAAAGCCTGTAGCAATAGTAAATAGTAAATAAAAAATAAAGCATGACGCCAGACCTCATGTTTATGATTACTATGAAATGAATTTCAAGCACATCACCAACACCAATACACACTCCATAACTGCATTAATGTAGTGGGGATGAAAGAAATATAAAAGCCTGGTGCACTCCTCAGTTTGCTGGGGACCTGCTGGACTCATCTAAGGACTCCAAAATACAACAAGTGTGCTCAGTTTGAACTGAAATGACATCCCCAAGAGGTGAGAAAAAATAATTCATGAGCTAATCAGACTTACTACTACAGAGGAATATAAAGTTGCATATGCATATGGAATTGAAATTGAATATTTATTGGTCCTTCCACATAATCCTCTTTTATCAGACCATTATTTAATAACTTTTGAATTTTT
>JBBPCS010001485.1:0-15010 GCA_037974645.1 Hollardia meadi
ACACACACACACACACACACACACACACACACACACACACACACACACACACACACACACACACACACACACCAAATGTCATGCAATCACGAGAGGAACACAATGGCATGTAAAAAGACCTTGGTCACCTCTGGGATGATTTGTAGAGGTGTAAAACCATACTGCTCATTGTTGAGTGTTTGCTTCAGGTTTTTATTACAGGGAGGCATGTTTGGAAAGTAGCCAGACTGATGTCAAAGAGTCTTTGTGAGAACGAAGACGGCAGCAATAGCAGCAATTCCTTGTGTTTTTTTTTGTGTTTTTTTTGTGGGGTTTAACCTGTCAGAAGAGGTGCATGCGTGTATGCACTCTGTGACAGTATTGCAAATAGTGCGAATAACCTGCTGCTGAAGTTATGTTGCTCAAGGACCCTTCAGGGGTGCAGATGTTTGCTCCGGTGGGCGCTGGTTGCAGACGTTCCTTATAAAGGAATGCTGTCTCTAAACACTGCGCCACCCATTTCAAAGTGAAATTCTCCATGAAACAATGTTGAGACCGTGAGATAACTAAACGTTTCACAGGGAAAAAAAGAAGAAAAAAAAGCTTGGTATATTCTTAAAAACAGCCCTTAGTTCTTGTGAAACTGAGGTCCATCAGTGGAGACCACAATGCTGCAGTGCTGCATTCTACTATGATGACAAAGGAGAGATGCTAACCTGCACATGTAAGGTTAAAAGTGCACCAGAATCTATTTCTGTTAAGAGTAAGGTACCATTAAAGACATCGTAGAGAACATGTGAGATGTTGGATTGGTTAATTGTGGTTACCTGACCCAGCACACCTCACATACACCTTATAATCATCATGTTAAAATATCTTATTTTATGATCTACATGTGCAGCCCCAGCACAAACATTTAGAACACTCCTTTATAGATTGGCGGGTTTATTTACACACAGCCTCACAAAAGACTAAGTTCATATTAATGTTATGTGTCCTGTATTTCCAATTAATATAAATATAAATATAAAATATTTTCCATAATAAGCATAAACAAGTATAGGGTGAACAAGAACCTTATCCATTTCACACACACATGCGGACGTGTTGGAAAGTGTCAAACACTCTGGCAACTGAAGTGTGTTTGAATTAAGAGAACAAAAGACAGTGGGAGAAAGAAAAAGAACCGGAGGTGGGCGAGATGGAAATGGAAGAGGGAGAAGGGAAAGTGATATCTAAAAATAAAAATCACAAATAGTCAAAAGTTATATCGAATAAAGTCCCTAAACTGTTCACATGGTGGGATCCCATCGTATTGGTTTCTTCTTTGTTATTCTTCCACAGTTTTTGGCCTCATCAACTAACTTAACAACTGATATTAACCTCAACATGTTTAGCTCACTGAGCACATTATCCGAAGGACTACACAAACACTAAAACTCATAATATTTTATGTTTTTTCTTATAATTTCCCGCCATTTACATAAAATATGCAGAGTTAGAGTGGGCGACCTGCATGCAGATTGGGGTTAAACTGTTAAACTCTACTTAATTCCACAATGTTTACTCTCCGTGCATCATTTTCTCATCAAAACATTAAAAAAAGATGTCCTCTTAAGAAACAGAGTAGTTGACACTTTCTTTGTTTTTATTTTGTCATTCAGTCTGCAACCTGGAAAGGAATGTAACTCGATTGAAGTATCGGCCATGTTGCAGCAAGTGTTGGAGAAGATTATGGTCATATTCTGCTACTTATTTGGAACTCGTTATGTTTCCATTCTCTATCTTCACCTTCTTTTTGGTCATTTCAATCACGAGCTGAGAACAAAAATCAATGAAGCATCAAAAACAGCAACAAACCTGTTAAATAGCTTCTTCATATGAGTCACGTAAATCTTGGACAAGGACCACGATGATTACATTTTATGTCCAAACAGTGTTTGTTGTTTGGTGTAAACATGATTCATTGACCCAAAAAGTCAGTTTGCCACAATATCATCTGTACTTACGCTCTCATTGGAGTTCTCGTATTCAAAACAAACCACACAAGAAGAGGGAGGGAGGGGCACACTACTGTAGGATGTGTGTACTGTAAATAGCTGCAGTGCACCGTGTGTGCGGCTGTGCTGTAGAGTTGTGCCCTCAGGACTGAAGTGTGAACAGGTGTAATGAAAAGAATGCAAAGCTTCAGAGATGGAAGAGTGACACTTTAACATATTTTCTTTGTTGTGTCACTCTTTTTGTTTTGTTTTTTACACAGATGAGCCAAAGCTGTTTGGACTTGAAACCCGCCTCAGGCATACAAGCTTTTAGGCCTCGGCCATGTGTGACATCGCAGGACATTCCTCCCATCGGCTTCCTGGCTTTCATGGCTCGGCCTTCATCACCATCCACAACACACACTTCCTTCCTCGGTGTTTGTGTGTACAGTATGTGGGCTTTACCGCTTCACGAGTTCTACGAATGCTGCTGTTTTGTGCCAAGGCTGCATCCTCAAATGTGAGACAGACAGTTGGAGATACAAAACATACCCTCCATTAAAAACAAAACAGTGTGTGCAGAAAAAAAAATCAACTGTGTGATTTCTCTGAAGAATAATGATTTTAAAAACATAAACTGTGAGTTTGGAAGAAATGTAGGGATTTTCTGGTACTTAAGGGCACTTTAAAAAAGTTCTGCTATAATGGGGCAGCAGATAATAAACACCCAATAACAAACTGCTTGTTTGCAGAGTGAAATTTCTCACTTTTTAAAGCACTTTTTTGTAATCTTTTATTTGCACCTATGTATCCAAAAATGATGAAATAAAAAAATGTAATTTAAAACCAAGACAAGTCAGAATATTCTGTGCCTCAATTTTAGTAATGGTTTTACATTATTGGCAACTAGATAAATAGTTACAGCATGGGCATAAACTTGTGAAACGGGACCACGCCTTGCCCTAATCTAATTTCAGCCCTTTGTTTATCCCCTACTACTCCCCTCCATTTAATCTCACCCCTCCTCCCCTCTTATCCCTCTGTCTCCGACTCTCATTTATCCTCTCGGCCTATCTGCCATTCCAGTAAACTAATTTCTTTGCACGAGCGACGTGGTGATTGTTAGCGAATAGATATTTAAAGTAACCAACACAGCCTCTAGAGAGCATCGTTGATCCCTGCCAATGTTTTATTTACTTGAGATGTGACAGGTGGAAATCTACTGAAGTCAAATGTTTTACAAGCGTAGGACACACCTCTTTACCCAACAGTCACCTGTAAAACCAGTCAGATATGACCAACCATGCAGCAAGGTCACAGTCTCTGTATCTCTCGGCATACATACACCTGCACCTGTACTTGACTATGTTGTTATGTGCATGTCTCACTAGCCTAAAAGGCAAGTTAATAGATGTATGACTATGACTTTGACTTTATGACAACAAACTGTATAACATGATACAATAATCCTGCGTAAATACCGCAATGCATTAGCCTCAGTACACATGCAGTGAAGTTAATTTACTATAGTAATAAATGCCATGGTGAGAAACAGGAGAAAACAGGAAAAATCACAGTCTAGCTCCCTGGTTACCACAAGAGTTTGTATTGCTGTGGAAATGTGGTAATGATCAACATGGATCTAAGATCTCTCTAATCAAAGCCACTTCAGCAGCAGCCACTCGTGTACAACGTAATTTCCCAAAACCGCAAGACTGTGATGTACTATCAACGTTGGAAATTAAAAGTGTTTAATCGTCATGATGGAAGTTTTCCACTGAGCCAAGCCTCTGAACATTCAGTGCCACGTCTTATTTCTGCTTTCCGCAAACATACAGTCGATGCACATCCTCGCCATCAGTAAACAAATTGAAATCCATTTACATTCAGTTTCTTTTCTTTCTTTAGGCAGTTAACACCCTCCATGCAGACATTTGCATATGAGTTGCACCAGAAACCACTAGTCCTCCGAGGACCGTAAATGTCTGTACAAATATTCACATCAATTTGTATGTTGTTGTTGACATATTTCAGTCTGGACAAAAATGGCGGTCCCGCAGACGTTACTATCACAGGAGTCATCATCGCAAGGCTAAAAACAACATGTCCTTTTGTTTTTTACGGTGGACGGTGCATTGCTGTGAACCCAGAAAAAAAATGGAATGCAGTTTGTTTCCCTATTCCTTTAAACAATATTATATATTTTACATAAAAATATTATCTACTTATCTATTTTCTATTTTATTATTGTTTCAAATGGTAGTTAATAACTGGCTGTGTGGGGCTCTGAGACAAGTTATTGCTGTTTATTTTCACTGAAGAGGTCAAAGGGTAGACCTGCACAGGCATAAACATAAATACAATGGATCAGTAAAGGTGAGTAACGCTCAGTCAGAGCTGTAGGTCCTCAGAGGCTCCTAAACATTATGTTTATGTTTGCACAGAGCATGCTTATGCACAGAGAAGAGTGAGAAAAAAAATGCTGTGAAACCTTTTATGCGTCCGATCACAGGGAAGTTTCAAAATACAACGTGAGATTAGAACTTGTGAAAGTAGTGTACTGCCAAAGCAGTTGCCTGCAGTGTAGTTGTTGAGTATAACATGAAGATACTAATAACAGCTAATTAGCAACTTCAGAGCCAACATTTCTTTTTAAATGACTTTCAATTTTAGGACATCACACTAAAAACATTTACCTTTATTTCACAGCCTTTTAAAAGCAAAAAGTAAATAAGTAAACAGTGTAGAAGTCCAGCCCAGTAGCCACAATTTTTACACTGTACATTTCTGCAAATCATGGATATGTTAGTTTTGTACGTTTCATACATATCACATTAAAATTTGTACAATATGTGTGATAGCACTTTTCATATTATACTGTATGTAGGCCGATATGACATAATGTCCTTGTCTGGAGGTGGACAGGTGGTGATGGATTGACAACTTAGCTTGATGGCTGCCAAGCAAGAGACCACTTTATCAAGCAAAAAAAATAAAAAAACAAGGTTCATTTTAGCAACCGTGGGATATTTGTAGCCATCTTTGTGGCACCAAAAGCAGATATTTTGAGCAACACCTCAGAAGAGTTTCCAGCCATGTTTGTGGAGAAGGTATTTTAAGGCAAAACATGGTCTTTGCCTTTTTGGGCCTAAACTTTACCAGACCTTAAGCACAGCATTGTCTCAGCAAAAAACTGAAACATAAAGAAATAAAAAAGCAATTTTGTTAACAATATCTGCAAAATTTGTGTGTAAATATGCAATGATTTTTAAATAAAAAATAGAGTGTATATTCCCTTAAGACTGGGTTGGTGCCTTCATTGTGTCACATGGAGGACAATTAATAATAGAGTGCCTTTGTCACTTTTAGTGTGATCTCATTGTGTCAAAATCAACAATAGTCCCATGAGCGCTGCAGGCTCCCGGGGACATCAGTGTCAGGCTGAGGTCAGACATAACCATCACCCACCTCCCACACTCATTCTTTCCCTCCATCACTCCTGCACTGCTCCCATGTTTATTCCTGAAATACATTTAAAATCACAAATGACCTCACACAGCTACATCAGTCTCCTGTATCAACTAACGCTTGAAAGTATACTGTTACTGGACGTCACTGATCTCACCAGATCTGTGTAAAAATGTAAACAAAACTCAAAAGAGCTTAATTCACCTTCTGTAGAAAAGAAGTGTTTAATATTCTATATTCTGTATTTATTTCATATTTATTTAATACAGTGCTTTGGTCTAAATAGTCCTCATCGGGTACATGGTTATCCTATTAAGGATTATCCAAGCAAAAGGCCCTCAAAAGGTAAATTAATTTGTGATATCTTTTAAGAAAATATACCTTTTTGGCCTATAGTAAATACCCTGATGGCAAAATTTGTGGGTTCTTCAAGAGGTTTCATCCACATATAAAAAACATGGGTCAATCAGCTAGCTTCAAAACAGCCACCATCATCCCTGTACCCAAAAAGTCTGCATAGCCTAGTCTAAATGAAAGACTCACCCCCATTCTGATTAAAATGCTTTGAGAAACTGGTTCTCCAACACATCAAAGACAACATCCCAGCCAGCCTGGACCCTCACCAGTTTGCTTTTAGAGCCAATATATCCACAGAGGATGCCATCTCCACTGCCCTCCATTCAGTCTTCGCACAACTTGAAAATAACAACACCTATATTAGAATGCTGTTTGTGGATTTCAGTTCAGCATTCAATACAATCTCCCCCATGAAGCTGATTGGAAAACTAAACACTCTGGGCTTGAGTACCACACTCTGCAAGTGGATATTGGATGTCTTCACAAACAGACCCCAAACAGTTCAGATTGGAAGTCACACCTCCTCCACTCTAGTGATGAACACTGGAGCTCCCCAGGGATGTGTGTTCAGCCCCCTCCTGTTCACACTGTACACCCATGACTGCAATCTCAGACATGGAGTGAACTCTGTTGTAAAGTATGCCGAAGACACCACCATTATTACATTACATCATTACGGATTACAAACAACAATGAGAGTTCATATTGGGAGGAGATCAACAGTCTTGGAGAGTGGTGCACAGACAACAATTTGCTGGTCAACGTCAACAAAACCAAGGAGCTGATTGTTGACTTTAGAAAAAAGGAGGCAAAGACACACACACCTGTCTACATCAGTGGAGCTGAGGTGGAGTGGGTGAACAGCTTTAGGTTCCTGGGAATTTACATCACATCACATCCCATCCCATGCCAAGTTCTTGTTATCTTCTACAGAGAAGCAATAGAAAGCATCCAGACTGGCATGGTTCATGCACGGCACAAGACAGGAAGGCTCTGAAGCAGGTGATTAAAAAAATGTAATGAGCATCAGTGATATCGGTGAGGTGAGGTGCCTGCGCAGAGCCCAAAGGATACTAAAAGACAACACCCACCGCAGCCACAGCCTGTTCACCCTGCTGTTGTCTGGCAAAAGATACAGAAGTATCCACTGCTGTGTACCACCAGACTAAAAATTCTCCCCCCCCCCCTCAGGCTGTGAGACTCCATCCTCCACACTCCACCTTAAATAGTTTTTATTTTTTGAAATGTGATTATTTTTGTATTGTGATTATTTATTCATTAACTAATATTTATCTAGTATCAGCATGCATACAAGGAGCTGTTGTGATGCATATTCATATTTATTAACCTTATTAAGGTTGTTTCTGGCTACCAGATGGATGTAAGGTCAATAGTCACTTTCTTTTAGCTCTGTTTTTGGGCTCTACCACCTTCTGTGGGAAATCCGGCGTTTTAGCAGCTAAATGCTCTGCTACGTTCAGCAGCTAGTTGCTAACTGTGTCTCTCTGCTGTTTGGTGCAGGGCATGAAAGCAGATTTATTCAAAACAGAAAAACCAAAACAACGAGGTGAAAGACACTAAAACACCTTGCAGAGGTTTGTCAGGTTTGTCACGATGAGTGACCCCTTTTACATTACGCACATAAAAATGTTGATTAGTGCAGCTCCAAAGTTGTATTTTTACATTGTTTATATTGATTTACTGAAGTCAACAAAAGACGTCATACAAAAACATTTATCTCGTTTGGACTGGTTGACCCCAACATGCTGGCAGCCATACAAGCCCCATATTTACTTTCATGTACATACACCGTATGTTAGTTTGACAGTTTATACACACGCACGCCTGTAAACCCACATACAGGATTGGGGGGGCCATAAACAAGAACGCCCAGGATCTTTCCCACACACACACACACGCACGCACACACACAAGGTAAGGAAAACGTACAAACATAAACATGCACATACTGACAACCAGCTCGCTGCATAGATACACATTATATAATTTTTATCAACAAATGCCGCTCTCTCTTCCCCTTATAATGCCTCTCTTAAAGGAATAGCTCAACATGATGAGACGATTGCTAACACCCTCGACTCCTACTTAATGCACAGACTTGACACATTATACCCTCGCTACACTCACCCTCTAAAGCATTGTATATGTTTAGGACATTGTACAGGTTTATGACTGAGGTTTAGGATTTTTATGTGAATGCCATTCCATAAATGAGTGGCCACATGTGTGTGGCAGTGTCATATGTGTTTGGCTGCTATCCAAGCAAAGCACACAGTACACTAGACCCTATATGAGTTCGGGGCTTAAATGAGGTATATGGGACCTCAAACCACTGCAGTTACATGGCAGCTGCATTTCATGTGCAGTTGATAAGCAACACCGAAAATAAATACATTTTTATGAATTCTAAGTAAAACCATTTAATGGCTACATGTGTTTTTACAAGCAGGGTGCGTGTACAAAGCTACATGGAGAAGATGAAACTGGATTTATGATTCTGGTTTGAATTTGTGATTTATGTGCGTTTGTAAGTGTGTGTGTGTGTGTGTGTGTGTGTGTGTGTGTGTGTGTGTATGCACGTGTGAGTTATCGTGTTGTGATTTATTGTGTCCCAGCAGGAGAGCCTCAGCACTAGAGAGAGGGGGTTTCCGGTTCTCTCTTGGCAAATACGACTGGAACAAGTGGATGATGAACAAAAGTGCGGCACAACACTCGGCTTAAAGCTCCAGCTGGTTATTTGTAATAATCAGCTCGAGGGTTTAAGGATGATAGATATCAAGTTTGCATACAATGCTGTAATGAATTATATCACATTGAGTTCAGAATACCTTTTAAGTTGATGTTAGAGTCAAGATTTAAGGTGGACATAAAGGAGGAGACTTGTGCATCCAGGATGAGAATACTTTATATCCGCTGTGTTTCACTCTGTGACACAAAAATTGTGGGTTTGTTAAAAAGAGAGAGCAGGAGACAGAGAGACTGGTATGTGTGTGATAATGTAATTGTTTATATATGGTGGGATGTAAAGTTTCATCTGGTACCACTCATCTTGGCTCTTTTCGCACACACTCACTTGCTAAACCTTCGAAGAATCTTTTCACGATTCTGCAAACACATGCCCAAAAAGCAACGAATGGAGCCCTTTTCCCGTAAAGCTGTTTCGGATTCAAAGCGAGTCAGCTGTAACTCCCCCCTCCCCAGGATGAAAAGAAAACAACCACCCCTCCCCTCCCTCCTTCCTTTTCGGGGAAGAAGAGGAAGGAGGGAAATGGAAAGAGGAATGGGGTAATAAAGAAAAAAGAGAAGAAGATTAAGAGGAATGTATGAGGAAGACAGAATCGGAGACAGAAGAAAAAGAAAACAAAGAAACAGTAACATGTGTTTCTGTTATCAGGCGCCTGCAAAAACTGCTATGATTTGAGGAGTAGGCCAAGAATTGAAATATGTCATTGGCGTGTGTCGGTCTATCTCTTCAACAGTGCTCATTCTCAGATGGTGGCAGTAATCGTTTTTATTGTCAGTAAAGAGCTGTTGAAAAATGTTTTAAATTGTAGCATGTTTCAATGATGAAAGTTTTAGACAGATGTTCTGAAACAGATACATTTAGAAGTTTAGACACTTTTACTATGCTTTAATGTTAGTGTGGACGGTTCACAATTGGCACAACAGGATAGAGAAGCTGACCGGACCAGCAGGATCAATCTGGGCTGGAAAATGAAAGGCACCTGCCTCCTCCTCATTTCCACCACTGAGGTGCCCTTTAGCAATGGCCCTTCCAGGTGTGCAATAGTTTAAGCATGTGAGCAATCCTAAGTGAACCGCTCTCAACTCTCGTGTTTGAATTCAACAAAATGGCACCTGCATATTCTGAAAATGTTGACATCTTTAAAACAAGTTCGCTTGCACATAAAGGTTACTTTAAGTCAAAAACTAATGTAGAGTACAGCTGGCTACATTAGCTGCCCTGAGTCAAGGCAGTCCCGTAAAACTGTGATGTATACTGTGAATAGTTACATTATATATGTACACCTGCTGCGGAATGTGGGACTGTCATGACTCCAGGTGGACAAACAATTAAACAGCCTCGTCTACAAGAGGCTTAAAAAAAAGAAGCAGTCCTCAGCTGTAAGGAACAACCTGTATTTTAGTGAATATGCAGAATGATAACAGCCTTGGATGTCAGGTCCTTTTTTTTGGCTCATTAAGTCTTAAAAAAAGGATGTTTTATGATGTTTTATTTAAAAAAAATTATTAAAATTGCAAACTGAGCTCAGTTTGCGAGCACAAACAGTTCATTTCTCAGCCTCAACTCAAGGTCCACTTCCTGGCTTTTACCCCAACCTTCAGCCATATCACACATTTCTCATCAGGTTGACAGCTCCAGAACGCGATAGTAAGTGTACTTTGTGTAAGTGTACTTAACAGGGACAGGAAGTCTTAAAAAGTGCTATATGGCTTTGAAATTGCATCATCTCCAAGACAACACAGGAGTCAGTTGGGACAGACTTGAGACATATTCCGATGCGGGAATTGCGTTGTCGGTCACAACTGGGCACAAGCTAGTGACTGTATGTGAGCATTAAATATGGCAATAACTCTGAACAGGGTCGATAAACTCACACTGTAAATATTCTGTTTCTGTCAAAACGTAAAATGACATGAAACGTATGTACCAAAATCTGGACACGCAAAGCAAATACCATTAAACTACACACCTATTACACAACAGCAGTCATTTAAAGATGAGACTCTGTTTGGTCATGGATGAAAGTTCCTGGAAACACACACACACACACACGCACACACACACACACACACACACTTTCTCGTACTTCACACCCATACTCAGAATGTGGCATTTGCCATGTAGGGGCCAAGATGAGGTTACACACACACACACACACACACACACATAATGTCAAAGAAAGGCAGCAGCATATTCTGGGAGGTGAGAGAAGTGGGAAAGAGATGAGAGGGATGGTGGTCATGGAGGGACACACAGCACCAGATAGATGAAAGAGAAACTATCCCAAGAAAAATACAGGAAGAACAACAGCTGAGAATACAGTTGCTGTAAAGGAAGTTATTATGTTGCATGTAAACCTATTATTTTGATAATCTATTACTATGATTATCATTATTGTTGGTATGACATGTAAGACGGGCCTTAATGTTACCCTGCCCTTCTGGCATCTGCCAAAGTCACTCGTTGGCCAGTTGAGGCTTGTTCGAATGCAAGAAATGACTTCTCCGAAATATGACAGTCATGCTTGCAGGGTTCATTTTGTGCTTCAAGGCCTGCCACAAAAACATGAATGATATGTTTCTTTACCGAACTGTTGTGTGTATAATGGAGCTGCAACACTCCAGGGCAACAATCCTTAACAAGTTTATGTCTCAACTACAACAGTAAAAGAGGAAACTGTTGAAAATGCCACCATCCTCTTTTGCGAAAAGAGAAGACAACTCATCCGACATGAGATACCCAAGTTTATTTAATTCAGATTAAGTTCTGTTTAAACATTTCCTATGACTTGTCATGACTCTGCATTGCCAATCTTGTTTTGCATTCAATTTGAATGTTTTTAAACACATTTACAATTCAACTGTAATACAAATTTGTGCAACATAAAAAGTGGGTGTGGAGGGAAGGAGGGACAATGACACAACAACATACCCATTCTCCCAGTTTTTTTTTACTCCAGCATCCAAACCAGATTTCAAGGCTGCACAGAGAAAGTACAGAGGAATGTTACATCTGATCATTTGTATTTATTAAAGTCAGGTGATATTTTACATTTTTCATCTGGTCAAAAACTCTGGTGTAAAGACATCCTCAACAACGACATCATCTCAAGTGCAAATAAGTATTTTCTGTAGATCCAAATCTTGATATAGCTCCTTCCTTCGCCTCATTGAGCTTTATTGTTGTCCAAAAACTAAAAACCAATGAGCCACACCGTTGTATCAGATAAAAACAAATGACTTCATTTCCACGAACATAAACTGTAGTTTATCTTGAGTTAATCCCACAACTGTCCTGCTGACTAGTACAACAAATCTGCAGATGAAAATACAAAATATAAAATTAAACAAGTGTTGAATGACCTGTTTTATTCCCATTAAAATAACTAGTCATGTCAACACTGATCGCCTTTAAGACAACACAATGGCCCTTGAGAACAATATAGGCAAGCAAAGCACATTAAATGGTGACCACATACACCAGATGATGGTTTTCATTGTTCGCCTCAGGCTATTTCACTTTATTGGTTATTAGAATTTGTTGTTGTACACAAACAAATATTACAGATAAATAGTGTTCCTATATTTCAAAGCACCATTGAACCACTAAGGGACCCCCCCTCTTTGTCTTTGAAACATGACTGTCTTGCTTAGAAAGGCCGTGTGATTCCTATTAGTTCTGTGTCAGCCCTCCACACCCTGTTGCTGCTCTATACATAGAGAGTGACTTAGAGGTGTAAAGCCTTCACACCATGGAAATAGATTCATCATGGCAACTTCACACAGACTGTTTGAAAAACCTCATAAATCCAATTTCAGCAAATTACACGCTTTGCTTCGGACTTGATTTGAAGCTATGCTGAGTGCGTTACGTTTGGATGTTGAGAAGATGTCATGAAGTCAGACTCTAAGAAGCCCATTTAAAATCAAGCAGAGCAAGTCAAACTATGTTCAAATTCCTAAAAAAAGAAAGGCCTTTTTAACATTTTGCCAGAAGAGTGCCTTGGACCTTTTTTTTTTTTACTTTAGTGTTCTCTACCAAAGAGCACCTTCATCACACTCGTTTGAACTTCCGAGCACTCCAGACTTTTTTCTTTATGTTTAAATTCCTACTGTATGTGACTGTTTGACATTAAAATAATCTCACAGATTATATAAAGCCACTTCATATCCTAGTCGGACAGAAAGGGTTAGTCCAGATAGTTTAGGCCAAGGTCATTTTGACAGACAAAATGTGATACAAAGCACCAAAAGCAGGATGCACCATGAGTACTGATCCATTGCACAAAAGTCACCAGGTTCATCATTATCATCAATGCCCGAGATTTCTGGATGGGAAAACTGGAATTTTCAGTCATTTAATAACAATCAAATGACAAAAGTCTTCATGAATCTTAATAAATCATCACAAAAAACATGCAACACATGCAGTTATGATTGAAAGTTCATACTTGATCTTGCAAACAGCAGTTTTTAAAAAACAACATCAGCACATAGTCTTTCACAGCTGAAAGAGACTGCCTATATTTGCGGACTTCTTGTCCATGTGAAAGTCAAGACTGAAAGCTCAATCTTGGCCTTGGAAACCACAAGACGACTGGGCACTGCTGAGGAAGAGGAAGACACATGTGACACAATCGAAAGGTCAAGAGCAGCTACTGATCTGAGGTCAAAGTGTTTTTGCCAACCAGCATAGCTGTGTCTGACAACAAACTATTAAATGGCAGGAAGAAATCACACGTGACGCCAACAAGCTTAAAGACTTGGCTGCAATATTTGCTTTAATAAGTCGTATCATACAAGGGTATGAATGAGCCATATGTATCAGCAAAACTCATATAATTACACAGCTGGTATAATTACCAGCTACTATACTTTATACTACTCTGCTACACCTGCTGCATCTTAACCCGAACGTATGGTAGCAACCAGCCATCTGTCTGTTAAAACAACACGGCAAAGACATATGACATGCATTATATAGCGATGATAGCATCAATCATAAATCACTGGTGTGAGCTGACACTGACACAGAGGATGTGTATAATGCTGAGAGAGCGATTCCTCAAACACACATGCTTACATAAACACCCACATATACATATATCCTCATTTCTACTTTTCAGGGTTTTTCACTCTTCACATCTGTCAACATACGATTAAGACACCAGGGTGGAAATGAATGATTGTGGCGAGGACTTGGCATATGTGAATGTAAACATTTACATTCTGAGCCACATGATATGATTAATATAATGCTATAGGTAGTGGCTGATGGAGGCCAAATGGTGCTCTCCTATCTGTGATGAAGAGAGCAAGGCCTCTGGCTCTGCAAACAGTCATCTACTAATTGCTGCTAAAATATACATATCAGGCCTGTGCTTCAATTACTGTAACACCTTCTGTGGTTACAGTAATCAGTGAGTACATTACCAACATGACTATCACCAGATTCTGTAACATTTTTATGCCCTGCATTACAGATGTAATCTACAGTGCACTATATTTATGTTATATTCACATATACATATACTGTATATCTCTAGTGTGCATCGTGACTCATTCAGGGATTGAAAATATATGTGAGTGTGTTATAATTCACACAGTTAAATGAATGAACAGAACCAGCATTCAGGAGGGGTAAATTTGGAGGTGGTTAGCAGGCAAGTAAACAAACCTTATTTTTGCTGCTAAACAAATTCAAAGGGTAAAACTGCTGCAACTATAATTATAGATATGAGATTTCCACTGAGCAGCATTGTTAATGGGTAAATCTATGAATAACTGAAGTGAGAGGTGAATGTTTAACTTTTTTTTAAAAGTTCATACCTATGTATGCAACACTTTTGTGATCTTTTTTTAAATTATCGATTTACAACAAGCAGATTTTCAAAATTGTTAACAATGACACAATAATCCAAAAGTTAAGATTCCAAATACATCATATTCATGTAAAAATAAAAAGTAGATTTAGGCAAGAGGAAGCCATCGTCAGTTTCTGCAGACATGACCTATTTTGCAAATTGTACGTGCTTCTTGACCTACAGCAGCAACACTAAATGACTTAAATGATTCTGTATATTTTCTGTGTACGTCTTGGAAGCGAATGGGACTTTATCATCTCAACTCACACCAACTCAGCCACTGTACACCTTTTCTCCCACATCTGCCACTTTCTCACTCTCACACACACGTACGCACGTACGCACGCACGCACGCACGCACGCACGCACGCACACACACACATGCGCACGCGCACACAGACCTAGTGTTGAGTAACAGCACTTTGTTCACTGGAGACTGTGTAGCTAAATATAACAGTAACTGATAGCCCTGCTGGTTGAGGGGCAGGAATACTGCTGGCCCTGACACTGATACAGAAAAGACCCCAGTGTGTGTGTGTGTGTGTGTGTGTGTGTGTGTGTGTGTGTGTGTGTGTGTGTGTGTGTGTGTGTGTGTGT
>JBBPCS010001486.1:0-15009 GCA_037974645.1 Hollardia meadi
CAGCCCCGTGCACATGCACGACACACGACAGCCCCGTGCACATGCACGACACACGACAGCCCCGTGCACGACACACTACAGCCCCGTGCACGACACAGTACAGCCCCGTGCACGACACAGTACAGCCCCGTGCACGACACACTACAGCCCCGTGCACGACACTTTACCATGTGGAGAAATCCAAAACCTGAGAGGTCTGCCATGCAGAATCCAACACTATTATCAGAACAATCCACAGCCCTTTACATTCAGCTTTTTTTCACATTCTGGTGCAGTAGTGGAATAGTTTGTGTCTTTCTCATGCAGACATAATGCAAGTTATATCTGAGCAAAGTATTATCGTTAGTAGTTTAGCTACTAATTATAATGAAGGTGCTTTAAAGCAGTAGTATAATAAAGTCATGTTACTCTGAAACAGCTTCCTACAACTAAATCCTTTAACTGAAAAAAACCCCTCTTCTTTAAACAAGTACATGTTGCCTTGTGTAATCTATTCAAAATACTGCCGGGCTTCTTTCAAATGGTTTAGATCTCAAATCAAAGGTAGTTTCAACTCTACTTCTAACAGATTATAATGTTAATGTTATTTTGAGCTCTTATGTGTGAAATAAAGATGGCCATTATATACAGTATATAGTAATAGACACCAATGTTCACTCACTGATGTTCATTATATATATTGGAGAAAATATGTTCAGCACCTCTGCAAATAAAAAAACAAGACTAATCATCTGTAGCCATATCAGCTTTGTGAGCTTTGGACACAACTGTGCTTTTAGCCTTTTTAGTGCTTTTATACTAATGTCAGCATGCTAACATGCTCTCAATGACACTGTTAGCATGCTGATATTGAGGGGGCGTAAACATTACACTCACCTCACATGCTTTTTTTTCTTTAATGAATATTAGACAGTATTAGATTATAGATTAGCATGTATGCACTTAAACGGAATAAAAACTTGATTAAAGAGTTGAAATGTAAGTCAGTTAATGTGAAGGGATGGTAAACATATGGAGCTGAAGATGTGTTTGTCATCTGCACTTGAAAACAAAAATTGCTCTGGATGAGGCCCAAATTCAAATCTGCCCATCAAAACTGTGATGAACTCATTTTCAGAGGGAAGATAGTGAGTGGGAATATTCTCCCTGGTGAGAAACTGTTGCAGATTATTATTATTGGACATCTTCCTCAAAACAACTAACAACTAATGCATTTTGCACTCTGTGTGCCACAAAAGGTCATGTGGGAGAGTTAATTTATCATGTTGAAAACTTAACATTCACATCTGCTAATGTGAGCACAAACAAATGGCTTTTATTTCTGCAAATGCAAAGACAATCCACATTGTTAGAATCTTTACTTTGTTCTCTTCTTAAATCTGTTGTTGCTGCTGGAGTGATTGTGTCGCGTTAACAGCTAACCCCATTGACGACTCTCAAATTACCCGTCACAATTTGAACATTCAAAACAAAATACCTGCCTGGTTTAAAGCTCTGATTGTGATGTTAAGCTTGTTTGATCAGCTCAGATCTTTGCATTGATTGATGCAGTAAAGTAAAGACAGATTGTCAATGACATCCACTGAAATGCAAAAAAGGCCACTTAGAAAATGTTACAGTAAGATGAACTAAAATCTGTCTGGCTACAAAAAGTACATGCAAATTTTAGCTATGTTATGATATTTAGACTGCTCACTGCAGCTCTGCAGCTGTATTTTAACATATTAGGCAAAATAATCACCATTTCCAACTGTTATATCAAGTCTATCAATAACTCTTTGTGTCCTTTGTATTAGTCTCATCACAGCTGTAATCCAGTCATGCAGCAGAGATAAGGGACTGTGGCCTCTCTAAGTTGGGGATCTATAGATAGAAGCAGGCTGTGCATACAATCCTGGAAAAGTCATTAACATTGCAGCGTAGAGAGGGCATTTGTTAGCTACCATCTGTATCTTCAAAACCGCAAAATGAGCTGTGATTACAGAGAAACGGCTGAAATTCCTCTTATATTGTCCTCTTCAGCATTTAAACATCTAACATGGACTCTCGAGCTGATTGTGAATGTAACATTTTCACCCTTCCAGTGGGAAATTTACTGCGACCGAGAGAACTCAGAATTCTGCTTAAAACACATGCAAACAGTGAATAACACTAGGAAATTAAGAAATCATCAATCTGACAACACATGTGCTGCAAACACACACACATTCCTTCACCATCTTAGGAAAAGAAAATTGGTGTAACTTCAGGAGTCCCAAATTGGAGCAACAACAAGCGTGTCCATGTTTTGTTCAGCACTGTAGTGTGAAACACTTCTGTTGTTTTTTTATGAATTTGCGGCGCGTTTTGCAGCTCCTCCATCAACTGAGATCATGCCCAGCTCGTCAAATATCGATGTTTTGACGTTTTGTCTTGGCCCTTTTGTGTCCCATCCACACACAAGGGTTTAATGCACCTGCAATGTAAAGCCGTCCGCCTCAGTATCAGACAGACAACTTGAACAGATGACGTAGCGTGACGGAATTTCCAAAGCAAGAAAGTGCAAAGAGGGGTGGAGGTCAGGTTTGAGTGCAGGTTCACACACATGACTTCCACCCAGGAGACCAGAGTTCGCGTCCCGTTTGAAACCAAGCGTCAGGGAAGGCTTAGTGCATCGTCCACAGATGCCAAAGGGGCGTGTCTGGGTAAGATGCAAGGGGCGCATGACATGACAAAAAAGTCGGTATTGTGACGAGAACGGGTTGGTACACAAAAACAACGAGAGAAGTTCAACTCGGGATGAAAGTTACATGAATTCAGTAAATATAATTGCAAACTTGTTGCAATTAAAGCATTCAAAGCTGCACTGCTAGTTAGCTTAGTCAACTAGCCTCTCATCCATGCACGCTTCCTTCTGCACGGTGATACGGACAGAAAATAGTTCCCACATTAAACATTAAAGAGACATTGCTGTTGAGTTTTTCAAATGTAATTTATTGTGGTTTGTGCACCACAGGTGATGGTTTCAGGTTTGTGTTTCATGCAAGTCATTATAACAGGAAATGCAACACTTTTCATTTGTCACACCACAGCCCCATTGCTGCCAGTGAAATTGCTTGCTGCATATCACACTTCATGTCTTCCTCGCTGTTCCATTCTATAATTTGATGGCCGCAGGAACATCCCAGTGTCTGTGAACTAAGCAGGCTTGATAATGAGGTCCGTGTGCATGATGGGATGGACAGCAGAGTTTCAGAGGTGCCATCTCCTCCTGCGATGGACAGAGCAGATGTGTTCATCATCAAAGTGACAGCCTGAATCCAAGGAGAGTAATGGCCTGCTGCTTCACCACTGTCCCCAGTTGTCTTATGAATTTATCATAATCATGCTAGCTATCCGCTGTACTATACTGCTGCGTCAAAGGTTTCCATAAATCTTATTCCGTTTCTTTCACGGTCAGCAGCCTCCTGTGCAGATTATGAAGGGCATCTTTCGTTGTGTGTGCACTTACATAATTACTGTGATGTTGGTTATTGCAGCTTTCACTGCGTATCTATTTGAACTCATTTGGAAATGCATGGTTATGAAGTTGTAGTGTGAACATTAACAAAGAGCACTAATTAACACCATAATCTGTTGCAGAAGCATTCAGGACAACTGATCTCTGAGAGTAAACAGAAACTGATTTAATGAGCCACATTTTTCTTTGGAGAACTTCTTACTTTCATATCAATTAAAAATGTCTCATTACATCTTAGGACTGCTCAGAGAATCAAAATCTGTCAGTTTGTGTTGCATCTGTTCCCTGAGCACTTTCAAAAGGCTCCTCTGACTTTGTGACTTGTGTTTTAATAGTAGTGTTTGCTGGTCAAAAGGTATTACAACATATATTAACTTATATTGTAAGTATGGAACTTCTTTTGAAGGTTTAGAAGCCCAACTTTTATTCTTTAAAAAGGGACAGTTCACCCCCAAAAAAATCCCAAATACAAATCCCATACATTTCCTGTTACCTGTAGCACTATAGAACACACTGCCTATAGATATCAGAGAAGCCAGCTCACAAAATATTTTTTAAACAAAGCTAAAAAACTCTTTGTTTTAGCATTTACCTAGCTACAAATTTCCGGATACAGGATACATTATTTTTGACATTTTGCTCTTGATTGTTTTTACCCATCTTTATTATTATCATCATCATCATCATCATCATCAAGTTTACATTCTCTATCACTGATTTTATGTCTATTCTATGTCTTTTTATGTGACTCACTTGGTGCTTGTAACCTTTTTGTTGTAAAGCCCTTTGAGCTGCATTCCTTGATTATTATTATTATTATTATTTATCATCTAGATAGTTTTGGTGTGAGTGTCTCCGTTTTGGAGAGATTGGCTGTAGAGATGTCTGTCTTCTCTCCAATGTAATGGAACTAGATGGGACTGTTGTGGTGCTGAAAGATTAAAAAAAATACACATGATAAACTCAACAATGTCTCTTCTCAGAAATCGTGACCCGGTTACTCAAGATAATCAACAGACCTTGTGAGCAGTTGGAACTATTTTATTCATGGACGAGAGGCTCATCGTGATACACAAACAGAATAGTTATGAACAAACACTCATTATTAATTAATAATCTTATTATTAGAAAGGTGTGTGTGGTTATTTTTCATAAACAAAAACAGATAAAGTTTAAGACAAATAAGAACTAAAATGTAATTTGTTCAAAATGAATGAACCCATGCTTCGCTAAGTGACACGCTAGCAGGTTGGCTTAACATTTGTTGCTATGGTAACGTTTCTGTAAAGCAGCAGTATTTATTCAACAGCTTTGTCCACGACCTCTCTGTGCGTTCACATTGCAAGCTTTAGTGCTCAATTCAGATCTATTAATGTACAGGTGGTGGCTCCTCCGTGACCTACATTATACCGCTTGAATTTCGATGATCGAGATGAAAAACTGGAGTTTTTATTATGTTTGAATGGTAAAATCCAATTTAAAAGTTAAAGCTCTTTCTGCATTTATTGACCTTGTTCATAATGTAATTGCACCCCTCTACATTCTGTACAAACTGCCATTCATAAAATATATTCATGCACCTTTTTCTTTTCCCACTCGTATATTTCAGTGTTTTGTTCACGTCCGTACTCTCAACCTTCAAACACCTGTTTGAATCAGCCAGCAGAACCAGTAAGTGTCAGGTTGTCATATTTAAATGCAGAAAACACCACCGATGTGCTACTCCAAGCTGTACAAAACAAATACTAGGAATTATTTACAAGTAACCCCAGTCTGTTGAGAACACCGCCGTTGTGTCAATCTCTCCACGTCTCCAAACATCCGCCCGTCTCATGTGTCTCCCGTCACTGACAGCCTTATCAAGGAGACATCAGAGCTGTCACCTACTGTATGAGGGGTGTCTGCTGAATGATGTTGACCTCTTTACCTGCAGTCAAGTTACCATACATTTTCATTATTCCTTCCTGGAGAATTCTCTTTTGTACAGTGAAGAGAGAAGTCCAATTTATGAGCCAAGGCTGGGTGAGTAGATCAGCCAAGGGGGCTCCGTTCTGTGCACAGTTGATCTTTTTCTCTCTGCAGTATTTATCATATCACTGTGGGGTTGAGCTTCCTGTAACATTGTTATGCTAATGCTCCAGCTGATTAGCATGCAGAAACACTCAGGTATTGCGACATTATAAAACAAAAGCGTTGTGAGTGGATTCACTCTGTTCATTGCACATGCAGGTGGGATTAGTGGTGAAGTGAGCTGTGTAAACACGTGGCACTGCAGAATAAAATTAATACTAACATTTCAAACATCCTCTCCACTCAAAAATGTGTTTCTTATGGAAAGACAATCAGTGTCTAATGCAAAATACTACTACTGCCAATGAGTTCCCAGGCAAACCTGGTTGGGTATCAATATATCTATCTACAGTGTGATCAGATTAGACCTCTGGTGTACAATTACACCTGCTTACTATTGTTTCAGTCACAATTTGGACTCCTTATAATTTATAGTATGTTTGTGTTGGGATTGTATACTCATCTAAATTAAATGTAGGATTTACTGACAGAATTTTCTACTTGTTCGCTGTCTCATAACATGAATTTTGTCTCTCTGCATTCAGTAAGTTAGAAACAGTTTTTCAGGGTGTTTTTAGCCGAGTTTAGCATAAAGCCTGAAGGCAGCAGGAAATAGCTGTTAGTCTCGACCAAAGAAGAAAAAATATGTCTTACAGCGATCAGCCACAACATTAAAACCACTGACAGATGAAGTGAATGACATCATTGATCATGGCTACAGTTCAATGTTCTAGTGGAAACTCTGGGTCCTGGTATTCATGTGGATGTTCTTTGACCCATAAACCCCCCCCAAACATTGTTTCAGACAAAGTAAACCCCCTCATGCCAACAGCACGTCCCATGAATGCTCCATCAGATTTAGAACTGGGGCATTTTGAGGCCAGGTGGACACCTTAAGCTCTTTGTCAAGTTCCTCGGGTTGTGGTGTGGCAGCACACATTGTCCTGCTGGGAAACTTCAACCATAGAACCAAACCCTCAGCATCCAATTGAAGACTTTAGTGAACTCAGAATATGTTTATCTTAAAGGTAAGGAAAAAGAGAACGATAGTAATGACAAAATCTGCAAAAATATTCTTTTTTGTTCCTTTTGCACCATCACATTTTTTGGACTAAATGACTGGTAAAGAAATATCGTCTCATGGTCCTTACATACCTGGAATAATGACATTCTCTCTCCATTTAAATGCAAATATGTGTGTTGACCTTTGGACATACAGGCGTAACACCGAGCAATCTCATTGTTTTTCATGAAGTGCATAGCTCTATAGTTCCCTCTCATTGGTACCTTTATTAGCCTGTGTTATCCTGATATATGGATTGTGTAACTGAGACGTGTGACCATATCTTGAGCCTGTAATTAAAAAGTAGTGACAATGAACCACTTCATTAAACCACATGAGCGCAGTAAAGCATTGTTCCCTGAACTGAAGCACACAGAGCTGGTTGAGGAAAAGATGGTGCACCAAAACAAATCATCACAGATCATAATCACCAAATCCTCTCTGAATGTTTTGCATTGTGTGCTTTTAGTTTTGTTTATCACATTGACATTTTGGTCAGAATATACGTTGCTATGATTAATCTTTTAATTAAAATTTATTATAATTGTATATTGTTTTCTTGGCTGTGGAGGTCTTAAGAGGAAACAGAGGTCTGTTTCATAATAATAATATTTTTTATTGCGTTTTTAGGTCTACCAGCATTCATTCTTGGCATCGTACCTGATCTACAACCTGTATACACGGTGAGTAAACAAAGAAATCAAACCCAAATTGGTAACACTATAATAAAAAGGTACACAGATTTTGAGCTATTACTGAGGAACTAATAACTAATGATTATGTAATGATTAACTCCTAATCAAAAGTTATAGTAAGTTGATGATTCGTTAATTAATAAATTCATAAGTAACTAACGAGGGACTAATTATTAGTTAATGAATAACTCCTAAAAAAATTCTAGAGAAGTTAATGTTTATTTAATGGTTACTTAATTAAGGAACTAATGGGGAAGTAGTAGTTAATAATTAGTTAATGTGACTCCTGATCCAGTGAATGGCAAACAAATAGTTACAAATCAGTTATTACTAATTACTTAAAGTGATACATCAACTGAGTAGTTACTGAGTACTCTCTTATTATTACTCTTATTTCTTAACCATTATTTCCTCATTAGTTCCTTGATTAACTCATCATTAACCGATTATAAAATATAGCGGCAATTCACAACAAAGGTTATCTCATGACACTTGACATAGACCACACTCTTTATTATGAGTTATTAATTTACAGAGACCCAACATTTCCCCCATGAACAAACACGGTGGGCGGCCATCTGCCTCGACCGGCTGGGCATTGGGTAAATGCTTCCTGGTCTGGTGTGTGACGGCTCGTAACATGTTTTTAAATTGTCGTTCAGAGAGGTGCGGGAGCTGAATCCTCCAGAGGTGTCAGATTCAGTCCTCCAGTTTGCCTCATGGGGCGTTCATGGTCAGCAGTTGGTGAGTAGTTTACAGGGTCAAGCAATGCAGCACTGACATGAATCTTCCATTGATCCCATAATGACACACAGTGGGTGATTTAATCCTGGAGATGAAAGCAATCAGAATAAATGTCTGTACTGTGGGGCGCCCACTAGCTCACCTGGTTTAGCAGGTGCCCCATGTACCAAGGCTGCATCCTTGCTGCAGCGGTCGCAGGTTCGACTCCCACCTGCGGCCAGTCTTTGCTGCGTGTCATACCCCTCTCTCTTCACTCTGCACTCTCGTTCCAATAAAAGCTGACTATGGCCAAAAACAATGTTGGTACTGTACGTCTCTGCCCACGAGGGATGTGTTGAATTTGATATGTTCAAACTTTATGTTTTTTTACATTTCATTTCCCAATTTTATGTTCTGACAGCGCTGCTTAAGGTTAGGTTTAGGCACTAAAAACACTTGGTTAGGAAAAGATCATGTTTTGCTTGTAGCACATTGTCTTATTGTTAATATCTCTTATCTGTTTATTATTTTAATACTTATTAATGTAGGGAGTTTTTATTTTTATTTAATTTTTTCTTTTCTTTTGTAATGGCAAATTTATAATCATTCATTGAAGTATCTTTTTATATGATGCTGTATAACCATGTACATCGTGACCGATGTTTAACCTCGTTATCCGTTTCTTGTTAACCTCGTTAACTGCACCCCCATACGAGGGATGATCTTGTGCCAGGCACTAGAGGCCTCACACTTTAGAGTGAGTGAGAGTGTGCCCATATATCTTGACTGAACCTCTGCGGCCTTGTGGAGGTCATGGGGTGGTCGTGTGGTGGAACAGCGCCCCTTTGTTAAACCTCTGATAAATGACGAGCTGCCTCCGGCATACAGACTTCTCTATAGAGGGCGGGGTGCTTGTGAAATATGAAGTTGTTTGTATGACAGTATAAAGAGAGTGTAATGATCCTGTATGCTTTTGTCAGACTCTGAAGCAATCTGGTGCAGAAGGAGTTCTGTCCCTTTTCGGCTGAATCGTACTACAACAAAGACCAGGAAAGACACCTGATAGTTTAAGAGTGTTTATTCTCTTATAAAAGTTTTGCCACAACATCTTTGTATTGCATTCCTTGTTTTAATTCATCTCAGTCCATTTATTTTATCCTGTTTTGAACTTGTCAAGCACTTTGTAACTCTTTTTTGAAAAATGCTGTATAAATAATCTTTATTTTTATTTATTGTGCAGAAGTTGCAGTACAAAGTAGGAAGCTAAAATTTTAAATATCAATAAGGTGCAAATCCAAAATACACACAGTGCCCAGAACATAAACAGGTTAACGATAAGGACCATAGATGTTTATGAGAAGTGCTATAAAATCTGATGTAGGCCGACAGGTACATGTATATTATGATGAGGAGTTTTCATGGTTATGTTCATTATTATTGCACATTATTAAATCAAAATGACAATCATTAGAAGGCTGTGAGGATTTTCTGCTTTTCCTTTTTAATATAATTATGTTGTAATTAAGTATTATACACTGGATCCTGGTTGGACAAAGCAGTTATTCAAAACATGTCAACTTGGGTTTAGAGGCCAGAAAATAAAAATCGCAATAATCACAATTCACGATCTAATGTCCAACTTTTTTTTTCAAATTTGAAATGCCGTCTGCACCATTAAAACAAAAATATTGCATTAAAGAAAAAAGTAGATTAAGGTGCGTTCAAGAGCTAAAATCGTCAGATCTGGCACAGCGCTGCCGTTACATACACACCCACCAAAACAACCTCATAATCATCTTTAATCATGACGTTAATGATAAATTATTTGAAGTTAAGGTGGCGCTCGTGCATCTCTTACGGGTATGTTTAAAAATGTGAATTTACTTAAAACATGCAGCCTGTGCATCCATAACAATAACATTAACTTATTCAGCTCTATCCAAATCTGTGGATTCCTCTACGCATTTCATTAACTCTCCCAGTTAACAACGTTTTTTAAAACAGACCGTGTTCATCAGTGGAACAAGAACATCTAAGTGGCCTTGCTGTCATAGTGACAGCAGTCACTCTGGTGATATACTGCCCCCCATATTGGTGGTACCTTCACATCCTTACAAATTGCTCTTTTAACCCCGCAGTTATTGATAAATTGATTCTTCTTTCTCCATCACCTTCGGTAAAGTGGTTACTGGCCTTTATGGCTGCGCACACCACAAGTCCAAATAACAACAAGTTGAAATGACACAGTATCCATAAAAAAAGAACCGAACATAAAGATCAGAAACTGAGATCATTTTACAAAAGAAGACGACAATAGAAACACAAACCATACTGTCAAAATAAATGACAACAAAAAGAAAATAAAAACACTGACACAAAAATAATAAAGATATCTTTAAAGTAGAGAGAGAGCAGGAGGAGCCGGTGCAGCTCCACAGGTTTCATTGGCTGGTTATTAATAGAAATCAGAATCTGTCCCTCCACTTCAGTCTGTTAGCATAATTAAACACACAGCAAGCCTGATTATACCACAAACACGGCCGAGGTCAAGTTCAGTGACTCACATTAGCAAAGGTGCTCGCTGCTAGCTGTGACTCAAAGTGGCCACACCCTTATTTATCCATAACTTTATGCCTTCATAAAATTTCAACCAGTGACTTATAGAAAAATTCACCCCCATAATGCAGAACACGAAGCAATTGTGCTTAAGGCAACCAAATGGGCAGCATTTTTGATATTTTGTAGAACAAATAATAAATCACAGTACGGAGAAAATAATCAGCAGATTAATGGAAGGTAGTTGTAGCTCCGCCCCTTAACAACTCCATTTGGATATAATTAGCCATTTAAAATGAACCAGAGAGGTAAAAAAAAAAAAACTTTAATTTGATGTTTTGTGATATATTGTGTTATGTATAATTCATTGCTTTCATCGAAGCCTCTCTGCTCTGTGGCAAAGGCTGTTTGTGACGTGACAGGAAAGACAAACTCCCTTTAAACTAAACCGTTATGTTGAAGGGAAGCCAGCAACAGTCACACTAATCAAGCGACTGCTGGAAGACATCTTTGTTTGGCGGCTCCAGCTCTCCGTGTGAATAATGCCTCCGCCGTGCAGAGTATTGTGCACAGAATAATCAGTCCATTATTTTCGCCAGTGCAGACAAGGAAAGTAATTAACCATGTGATAGCATATTTATGTGGTTTCCTCAGTATTTCTACCTGTCCCCAGTGGAAGCTGTGTCACAGCACTAATGACAAAGCATTGTTCATCACTCGTTAACTCTCCCTGCATTTGTCTGTTATCACGAGAGATGGCAACACTCAGCGAGCATGTCCTCTTTGTGAGATCACTTCATCGCGTTCTCAGTTTGTTTGGTTGAGGAACTAGGGAGGAGATGTTCGATGCAACCCAATCGCGAGAACAACACCAGCAAACCAAACTTTCTATTTGATATGCTGCTATTCTTTATCTTTCAATTTTTTTTCAAGCTGTGCTTGATTGTTGGTTCTCATTATCTGGTCATCAAATGCTACTGATGCTTTTGGTTTTGCAAGTGAGGTCGGGCAGGCCACCAACCCAAAGCGTCAGTATTAGACGATCTGGGAATGAGACTTAACATCTTACACATTGCACCTTCAAGGGTTTGGGAAACATCATCTCCCGATACCTGGTTTTGTCGCCACAAACATTTCTGGAAACTCTTCTTGACATCTCCTTGAAAATATCTTATTTAGTTGACACGATTGTGCCTACAAGTCCCAACCTTTGACAGATAAAGATGGACGATGCATCTCCACTTCCTCCCACTGTACAAAAATGAAGCCAAAATATCCCGGAAACGAGCGCTGCCATCTTGTGCTGGTGACATCAGAGTCTGTGCAGTAGTGTGCTATGCTGTAACTTCAAGACTAATGCATAAAAGGTGGCAGGAATGCAATGACATGCCTGTTTTAAAATGAAAACTAATACTCTCCCTCTATCCCACAGATATATATCTTTGAAAACAACATTTACTACCAAACAGATGTTCAGAGCAGCTCGTGGAGGCTCACGTCTTCTGGACAGGAGGGCATCATCTTCAACGGCATCGCGGACTGGCTGTATGAGGGTAAGAGCAGCTTCAACCAACCAGAAACCAGAGGACAGAATTCAAATGTTACCCACAGAATCTGGCATTGCTCTAGCTGAAGCGTAGACTTTGTGTGGACTGTGGTGCAGGAAAAGAATTTCTCTGAACATGTGAAGCACTTTGTATGACTGAAATCACACCTTTTAGTATTATCTACAAATCTCAGTGAACAGGTACAACCTAAATTTATATATACACTTGACGAAGATCTTTTGTGGCTGTGTTACTTAAGACTTTTGTCTGTCAGGAACAAAGGCAGCTATATTTTGATGTTTTTTCTGCTTTAAAACCACAGAGGAAGGTTAGGATGGATGTAAGGGTCAAAAAAGTGTGACTTGGACACTTGAGACCGTTGTATAAAGCCTGTTTCCTATACAATAAATGTCATTTTCTGTTCAACATGTTGATGATTTTTCCCCGAATGTTAACCAAGTAGTTTTAGAGCTTAAACCTGAGCAAACCTTAAGTCACTGTGTGCATTGTCTATTGTGATTTCTACTGGTGAAAACAAAAGATGATAAATGTGACATCTGCTTTGTTGCTGTAAAAACTCTGTAATATAAAACAGCTTGGCAAATTGAAAATTTATTATCTTAAAATGTCACATTCGATCTTTTCATTTAGCATTAAAACCTTGATGTAATGGTTGATGTATGTTCAGGTTCAGTATGTACCGCGTTTCCATAAAAAAAACATTTCTTCAGTGAGCTAATGCATATATTGAGCAGTACATATTTTCATTAAGTCAATCAATTACTTGATCGAGAATTTGATAACCAGTCAGTCAATCTTTTGGTCAATTATTTATCCAGCCATCAATTTACATCATACGACCCCTCATTCCAAAACAGTTGGGACACTCTGTAAAATAAAAACGAAACAGAATGTGATAATTTGCTAATCCTTTGTGTCATATACTCAACATTTAATGTTTGACTTCATGATTTTTGTAAATATATGCATTAACAAGTTTCAAACAAGTTGGGACAGGGGCAGCAAAAGACTGGGAAAGTCGTGGAACGCTCCAAAAACACCCGTTTGGAACATTCCACAGGTAAAGAGGTTCATTGGTAACAGGTGAGAGTATCATGATTGGGTATGAAAGGGACATCTTGAAAGGCTCAGTCCTTCACAAGCAAGGATGGGCCGAGGTTCACCACTTTGTCATACACATGATTCTAAAAAGACTCGGGAACACTCCTGCTCAGTTAGGACCGCTGTTGGTAACCACAGTTTGTTTCATTAATGTTTTACACAGCGTCCCAAGCTTTTTGGAAGAAAGGTAATACATGTTCCCCAAAAAAGTAAAAAGAGGAGCATAAACAGAAAAGCGACTCACATTTCACAGTTTATAAGCAAGAGTCCTGAGGTCCACCGTCCCGGCTCAGGTTGTCTGATTTGTCTCCTCTTGGTTTTCCAGAGGAGGTGTTGCACACACCGGTGGCCCACTGGTGGTCACCGGACGGCTCCAGACTGGCCTACCTCACCATCAACGACTCCCTGGTTCCCAACATGCTCCTGCCCCGCTTCACAGGCTCGCTCTACCCCAGGGGGAAGGAATACCCTTACCCAAAGGTGGAATTTAAAAGTCCCATTTCCAGAATTTAAATGAACTATCGTTTAAAGCTATCATTGCATTGATGTTTGACATGCTGTTACTTTTGATTGATGCTGACTTTTCAGTTATTTGGGTCTTCTTTTAAAACAGTTAAAATAAAACATTTGAGCTGATTATTCGCTCACACATTGTAGAGAAGCACTAGAAATAATTAGATCTAGTAGAAATCTGACTGCTCCTAACTTTAGCTTACTTTCTACTGTATAACAAGCCCTACAACATGACTCTACTCTTACTTGCATGGAGACGTATCTTCATTGTAACTTCCTCGTATAAAAGCAGTGCCATGTATAGTACAACTGTGTAAGCTTATCCATGAAGGTTAGCGAATCATATTCTTGTTTAATTCATGTTCCAGTGACTTGCTTCCTTTGAAGAGGGATGGCTGTAGGGATAGGAATGTGTTACTCTTTAGTAAGGCAAGTTAACACACCTCCCATCCATCCTTTGATGCGGATGTTTAGCATATCAAATGCCTCTAAGATGGGAGAAAGCTGGTGGGATGGGGGTCATGAGATAGAGGGCAGCGTGATTTGTCTGTTCAGAGCCACAGATATGGGGGAGGGGGGGTTCATAGGAAGACATCTAATTAAGGAAGCGCTGCATTTGATCTTAGTCTTACCCACATGGTGTGTAAAAATTGTATACACACAGTGATTCTGTCTCTTATACCCTTGAGTGGGGTTAGTGTGCGGGACTAAACCAAGTCAAGATTTAATTGCCTTCTTTTTGTCTAAAAACATTGATGATGTACAGCAGTCCTGACAGTCATACTTCTGCTTCAGTCTCTGGGGTCTAAATTTCAGTCAATACTCACTGAAAGCAAAACCCTTGAGATTATTCTTCATGGGTATCATGTGTCTGCACTTAAGGAATCACCTAATTACTGTCATAGTGACAAAGTGATACAGCCTGGCCCATACTCGATTTTTTAAAGCCAATACTAATGGAGGTAATCACAAGACAGCCATGCCAGAGAGGCTGCTCTTAGAGAATTAAAGTCTAATGCCAATATACTAACTGCTCACAAGTTCTACTGTTTAAAAGGATATTTTTGCCACATTCACTATAGTGTTTGTGAATGTTTAGATCTGCTATTTAACACATTACATTTCATTTAGCCGACACTTATCAAAAGCGACTTCCAATAAGTGCATTCAACCATGAGGGTACAAACCCAGAACAGCAAGAATCATGTAAGTACATTAGCT
>JBBPCS010001487.1:4694-15007 GCA_037974645.1 Hollardia meadi
TCTGAGGAGCTTAAAACTCAAGAGGCACCAGCACCTGTCCCTCACCTCTCGGGAGTATTGTAGGGAAAGAGGGATGATGGGGGAATTTGAGAAGGTGGGGAACAGAAAATCTGATGTTTGCGTGGGTGTGTGTGTGTGTGTGTGTGTGTGTGTGTGTGTGCGCATGGGTGTGGGTGTGGGTGCGGGTGTAACTGAAGCCGAGCCTCCTGTCATACAAACCACACAGGCTCAGTGTGGGTGATGTTGGGCCCTGGGTTTATCCCAACCCTCCCCTATCTGCATGCATATACACCTCCTCTTAAGCCCCCTATCCTCTTGCACGTGCCTTATTCATTATAAGCACCCCCACATCGACACACACAGATGCACACACTTGTATTCCCTCCCCTATCCCCTTTGAAAAAGAGGTTTGTTGTCTATGGATTTAGCCTTTAGGGCCAAACAAAATCTGACCCCCTTTCTTTAAACCTCGATTCTAATATACAGCAGAAGCATTAAAAGGCAACAGCTAATTACAAAGGATAAGGCTGTGGCTAATGAGTGAGGGGCTGTTGTAGTGATGCAGCTAGATAAGTCTGTGTGGATGCAGAGTTTTTAATTAGGCTGCGAGGGGGAGAAAGGCGTGGAAAAGATTAGAGGGAGTAGTTTTCTTGGCCCGGGTCACTTTTCTCTTTGACCGACAACAAATGACCTGCCCGAAAAGTGGGAGACCATTTCTGTTAGCATTTAAAAAAGCTTTCCTGCAGAGATAGTTAAAGGAATATGTTAACTGCTTAAGCCCTGAAGGCATCATACGCTATGACATAGTCTATTTGAGCCATGACCTAAAAAATTTGACAGCATGGCATGCGTGCTTCTGGCAGTTTTTTCCCCCTCCGTCCCTAATGCTTGCACGCCCGCAGTCCTCCATTCCCAGTTTGCACGATCGCCAACACCCTTCCAGCCGGTGGTGATAATTGCTTTGCTCCGTCGTCCTATGAAGCCACACGATGTCATTTTACAAAATGATCTGGTTCTTCTCGATCATTTTGGGTAAAGCCCTGTTGGCATCATAATGGTTTGCATTCTCAACCAAAACTGAGAAGCACAGATTCATTAAACCAGTGGTGGTGTAAATAATAATAATACTGCACTTGTTTCACACACCACTAAGCTGTAAAAGCGATAGTGCTGGTGTTTAAAAATGTGTTGCGACCATATTGATAATTTGGCATGAACACAGTGAACTTTTGCATATTCATCAGTCACACTTTTCATAATACGCTGTTATTAATGTTGATGCCGTCACTACTGCTTTTGAATCATTGTCCTTGATAGTGGTGAACATATGGGGATTTTCCAGAAAAATGCTTTTCTTGAAAAGACAACACTGCCAAAATACTTACTGATTCTCTCATCATTTTTCTGTAAGCGTTCGAAAGTTCCCACTATCTTTGTTTGCTCTGCGTGTGCTCTGCAGCTGCTGCCTCTTAGCGTACTCGAAATGACGTCAGGACAACGAGAAAGGCGGGTCTCTCCCTCGCTGCTTCGGGTTTCAGTTTGTTACCATGGCAGCAGCTGCCACTTCCTGCCGGAGTGGGTCTTCCTGTGTTCATTCATTTTTGTGTGCACGCTCCAGAGGAGTTACAAAAGTGCTCTGTTTACATTGCCATATATGGGGTTTTATGAACAAAGGGCACAGGGCTTCCCCCAATGTCAAAAAAAGACCATGAACAGTGTCCACACACACAGTCGGTACACACGTGCATGCACACGCTCCTACACACACACACACACACACACAGCCCGGTGTCATGCTCCTTTAAGGCATTCGAAACTTCATCCATTTGCACACAATGATCTCCACTTACAGTTAAATGGAATGTAAATGGCTATGCTACTAGAGAGGGATTTCAAGGGACTGTGAAACAAATGATAAAGCAGATTAAGTCAGGTTTGAGTCTGTTCTTTGATGATTATGCTGAGACTTTTATACACCACAGTAGGCTACACAGTTTCCAGCAAACAACCATTATCAGAGACATTCTCCTCTTGGATTTTTTCTGTCCTTCTTGCAGTTGAGCTTATCTATCTTTTTGGAGGAGGTTTGAAATTCACCTTCGCTCGGTGGAAACTATGTTAAACCCACGCATACAGCCGGTGTTTCCTTGCTACGGCAACAAGAAAGAGGGGGAAAGACTGAGAGAGCCCTGAGAGATGGCAGTAACACTTTTTGTGTCTAAGAGGAGCTGTGACTGCTTCAAAAGGAACGCTGTCCTTTTTCTAAATGCTGACTACTGTCCCACATACTTTGGGCTCATTAGCAGGATCCCTGCCCTGCCTGGTGTCTCGGAGGGTGGAGCAGACAAGATCACGCACGGCTCAGCTCAGCTCGGCTCCCGACTGCAGAAAGGCCAACTCATTTACATTCATCACACGAGGCTGTGTGCATTCTGTCTGTATCCATGACCTCAGCTGTTTCAGCACACTGTAAAGCCATTCCATAACTCATAGTGCCACATTCACTTATGGGGGCCAAGGGTGGATGGAAGGGTAGCTGAATAAGTGGGGCGACGGAGCAGTGATGGCAGGGAGGGAGATGCAAAACTGTACATTTATCAGCCTTGCGCTCATTCTTTCATTCTGTCTCTGCCTCCCTCCTGCCCTCGTGGCATGCCTGCTTTGGCTGCCGTGAATACCTGTTGGAGGCCATCCAAACCACTGGCCTGCCCTTTTCATTGAGTGCTTAGCACGAGAAATCACACTGTTTGTACTGGAAGCATGGTCAGCACAGAGCACCAGCGCTACACTTCTAACAATTAATTCAGACACAGGCCTAATTAGGCAACAAGCCTGAGTATCTGCTGTAGGTAACGCTCTGGAGACTCCAAATTGTGCCATGTTACAGATTGTACTTTGTTAATGTTGGACCGTTCAGCATTAACAGCCCTGGGTTGCTGTTTGCTGCCATATCAGGCTGTAGAGTATAATTGGACAGGGTTGATGTTTGTATTGTCAGGGCTCTTTTGTGCTGAGATATGCTGTGTGTCATGTTGCTACGGAGGTGGTAAGGGAAGATTAACAGAAAATAACATGTGCTATTGCCTTATGGGACAGAGGTCACTTCTTACTCTATTGCATCACTGTCATTCAGGCTTCAGTCATTTTCATGCAAAGCTCAAAGGCTAAAACACACCTGGTGCCAGTTTGCAAAGATTGTGAATATGGCACAGAGGAGCATTCATACATGAAGCTGTGGGAGAACTGCATGAGGTAAAAGAAGCTCAGGCAATTTCACCCCCACAGCTGCTAAAGGTCACTGGAGCAACTGCTGAAAGGTACCTTTTTTCTTCTTTTGGTGGAGGACACCGACAAAAAGAGCATTTGACGTGACAGTTGCCTAAAAACTCCTGAGTGCTAAATCTGTGAGTAACAGCAACACCCAAAGTGCAGAGGCCTGTGTGTAAACGCCCAGCCCAGAGGGACAGTAGACAGTGTTTGAGAGAGTACTACAATAAAAGTGATCCAGGATTATCATCAGAAGGAAAAAGATAAATGTTAGTAACCTGCTTTTTTTCTTTCATCCCAGATTATCATTATTTACAGACCAAAATAGATTTCTGTTTCAATTTCAAAAACAGATGAAAAGTGACAAATTGCAATATGATCAAAAGGTCCAGAAATGCTACTCAATGGACTTTGAGGTGACATTGTGTCTCAAAAATAAACTGTGTAGTTTAAAGGGACAGTTCATGCAAACATCTGAAATACATATTTTCCCTCTTACCTGTAGTGCGATTTATCCATCTAGATTGTTTTGGTGTAAAACAGCACCGAAGGAAATGTGCATCTATGGACGAGAGGCTCATGCTTGTGACAGGGTGGGATTAGTGTCCTCCTCTGCTGAACTGTAATGTTAGCTAGCAAGTATGTAGATGCGAGCTTTCTTTATGAAATGGAATGATAATAGTTCCTGTAGGACACTGCTCACAACAAGATCGGTGGATTATCTTGAGTAACCGGATCATGGTTTCTGGAAAGAGGAATTGCTGTTGACACCCTGCACCAAAACATTGTGTTAGCTTATAGACAAAGACAGATGTAGAGGCGAAACCTGGATTCACTTGTTTCCAGACCCTTAAATCACTGCCCACAACTGTAATTTGTTCAGTGGATCACATATGTAGGTGTTTAATCTATTGATGGTTGTATCCCCCGTTGAAGAAAGAAAGAACGTAATCTTCCTACATGGCTACCTAACTTGCAACATCAATGAAATATAGTGACAGAAAGTGTTGAAACTGATGCGGCTGTGCATGTTTATCAAAGTTTTTAAAAACATATTTATTCTTTTTGATAGCGCTGACAAACGTTAGATTGAATGCTACACAATGTCAGGATGCAAAATGGCAATTAAGTGTGTTTATCAAGCTAACTGTTAGCCATTGCAAGATTAAGAGGATAATGTGTAACCCACGATAAATACCTACGATATGCATTTCCAGGTTCATCAGATACTGACGCTTCTGGTTGGTAGCCAGCCTCACTTGTTCCTTTAAAGAATTTATTTCATTGAATGGTAACATTCATATATCTGCCAGCTTCCAAGACTAACAAAAAAAAAAGAAAAAAGAAAGACCTCAGAGATGTGAAAACTTGACTTTGATATTTTAAAAAATGCATACTAGTCACCCTAACTTGAATAGAGGCTGTATTGCAAGTCACAATGCGAGTGACAGATCAGTTTGAACTGTTTCACTGTCAAGGTGTCATGTCTGTGATTGGTGACAAGGAACTCCTCTCACTGTATGTAATACCTTGACATTTACAAAGTATCTGGCTTGCATTAACATAAATTACTCTACATTCGATAAGCAGCTTGATCTATTTATGTTACAGTACAGTAGGTTTGTACAAATATTGTGTGGTCGTAGCCTCCACAGAGATGATTTCTTCTTTTTCTCCCAGCTCAGTGGTCTTTGATTAGTGAGTGAGAATGTCTGGGTGAGTGTACACATCCTGTTTACCCAGTTTCCAGGGTTTATTTTAACCATGACCTCTGTGCCATTTCCCCCTGGGTCACGGAGGTCAAGTTGCGAGGTCGAGTCCACACTGATGGGGATAGACAGCTGAACACTTTTGGGTGTAATGTGTGCATGTGTGTGTTCACTTGTCGTGTTGAATTGTGTGTGTGTGTGTGTGTGTGTGTGTGTGTGTGTGCGTGTGTGTAGCCTGAAAAAGATATCAAAGGTTCTCTTCACAGCCCCTCACAGCTGCATAAATATCCATCAGGTAATGTTTCAAATAGAAAGCCATTCTTTTCTTTCAACTGTGCAGGGAACAAACAAAAATAGACAAAAGACAACAAGGTCCCTGCTGACCATGCAAACAGCCTTGGGTCTGTAGAGGAGGAAGCTGTAAGGCCGAGCTCTGATGTTTATGCCCCAATCTGAAGAAAATGCGTCTTCAGCGTGTTTGCTTCATTACTCACTTGTGCAGATGGGGCTTACATTAGAGCAAAGAGGTTGTTTGTTGTCCTTATAGAAAATGATAAAAGCATGCACTTAAATGAGGGAGCAGAATGCATGAAAACAACATGAAGAAAGAGCAGAAAAGGTGGGGGGGTTTTTACGAGCAAGAAGAGTGGAAGCATTGAAAGCAGATTTTAGCCTTGAAATTTAGGCTACACCTATAATCGCTGTTGGGGGCGGGGGGGAGGTTTCCAGCCCAAATCTGACTTGCACACATTGTAAGGCAAACAAAAAGCGGGCACCAAACAATGTGTCGTCATAAATGATTATACAATACAAAAAAAAACTTTAAAATAAACACTACTTAAAGAAATAATCAAACATAAATACGTACAGCCTATTGCTCTCAGAGAGCTAGAGAAGATGATTGACAAAAGCTTCTGCCAGCAGCCAGTTAGCTTAATTTTTATACTTAGTTTTTTGAGTTATAACATGTTCATTGGTGAAATTTAGAACTACTGGGAGGCATATTTTATTACTTTTGGACAGAGCAAGGCTAGCTGAGTGTCCGTGTTTCCAGTCTTTGTGCTAAACTAACTAACCGTTGCAGCTTCATATTTAGCATACAGACACGAGAGGGGTATTGATGTTATCATCTAATTCTCGGCAAGAGAGCGACTACACATTTCCCAAAATGTCAAATTGTTCCTTTAACATCTTCAAGTGTTTCGTTTAATTATCAAAGGATAAAATCATACTGTGTATATTTTTGAGGGTTGTCCTTTAAAAGTTCCTTCTTTCAAAAAAAACACCTTGATTAACTTTCAGTGGTTTTGAACCAACGTATGCAAGTACATGCACACAGCACACACAAGCCCATACACACACAAATGCAGATATTGCACACATGCGATGAACTTTCATTATTACAGAGAGGATATACTCTACTCGCTTTTGTGCCGCGTGACATCCTGGAATATTTTCCGTTGCTGTGCTGATGCTTGTGTTTGTGTGTGTGATTTCAAGTGAAGGGAGAATACAGCTGAGTGCGTCTTATCTCAGATCACACAACGATGTGTGAAACCCCAACTCTGCGGAACTCCTCTCTATCCCAGAGCCACAGGGTTTCAGTTTGTGGTGGCAGCTGAGCCTCCCTCTCTCTCTCTCTCCTCTCCGTCTTTCTGCTTGCCGCTGTCTCTCTCTCACACACTCCCTCTGTTCTTTTCTGTCTCTAAAGACAGTTACATCCACACACAGCAGCTTGCGGAAAGCAGCAGAGAAGTGTGGAGGCTGAGACTGACAGTCAAATGCAGTCAGAAATAGGCAGTGACTTCTCAGAAGAAGCTCGAGATAGTTGCAGAATGACTGGAAGCTTTGAGAATTTTGATCAGTGTGCTGCTGCACTTTTTGCTCAAGTTATATCCAGTCAAATGTAAAGCTGTAAACAAAAAAGCACAGAATCACAATCAGCATAAGAGGAGTTTGTTAGGTACACCTGCAATATTCATTGTAAATATGTTAACATTCTCACTTGTGGTTTGTTTTGTTTGAGTCTCTCCTAACTGACAAACGGAGGAGAATCAAGGAACAAAAGACGATACTGGCAACATAAGGTTTCTTTCCTTTTTTATTTTTTTTAACCATATTTTATTTTTGGTTTTCAAATGTCATGAATCAAGACGAAATAAAAACACACCAACACTTGAAAGATAAAGCTTTGATACTGATATAATTTTCCTATTGCCAGCAGATCCTATGACCAAACCCAAGACTGAATTAATCCTATTAACAAGGATTGCATATGTATCAAATCCTCAAAAACACATTAATGAGCCACGCTGTTGCACTGCCTGACGTGCTCCTTCATTACCATGAACATGAGCACTGTAGTTTATGAAAGGGATAATACCCGTTAACGTGTAGGTTCCGTGATTGTAATGGATGACATGTGGGTTAAAGAATTAGTATTAATGCATGAGGAGTAAGAGGGGGTAGGACTAGAAAAGTTTTCAACTTCTTCCTACCCCTTTTGAACATGAAGTGAATTATTTGAGTTGCACAGTTGTCGCTTATATGTTGTTGACGATCTCGTTTGTTTTGTTTATATTGCTCATATATTTTATTTTTGTTTTGTATTATTTTAACATGTTCAATAAACTGATTAAACTAAACAAAAAACTAGAATGTTTGGTTACATTGTAACCGTTGTTCTCTGAGTGAAGTGACTATCTCTCCACCCAGTTACATATTCCATATGTGCGAGGACTGACCCCACGGGGGCAGTTGACGTGGATATTTCTCACCTGTGGTGGCCAAGCACTGATTACCCCCGTTATTATATAAGGACCACACGTGCGTGGATTCTCTGGTTAACTTTGATTGGAAGTTGTTTCAGAGCGGCTTGTGGCTGGAGATGACTAGAGTCACAATGTAACCTACAGTTCTCTATTGTATTGAGACTATGTCAATACAATACCAGTTACATATTCCACATGTGCGGGGACTCTGTAAGACACCCTGCAAAGAAACCAAGCAGTTAGAGCTGCTCCTGCGGGAGCCTGGAATGGCAGTTGAGTTCGAATGAGACGCCACCGCCACCAGAGTACTCACCAATGTGGAGCACATGGAGTAATTTACAAATATACATCATGTGCACACCCATGGCCTAGGTGCAGGATGGCCCAGTCAAACGCCACCTTGCCTGTCTGATTTCAAGGCTAGCTTTGTACTGTGATGGTGAGAAAGCGTTGATGAAATATGTTGATTTAAGATTTCTTTTGGCTTATATCTAGTCAAACTGAAATGTGCTTATGGAATAATTATGGCCCACAAAGCAAGAGTACAATAACACTGCTGGTTTGATACACAAGTCTATTTCATTTATTTTTTCTTTTGAGGAATGAGCTTTATTTGGTGATCTCACCATCGGGTGTCTCTGATTCTTGTGTCTGAAAAACTTTGCGTAAGGTCTAAGTATGGGTGATAGGATTCATGGGAATGTGCACCTTTTTCCGTTTTCTATAAATCCCGACGTTGACGGTGAAAGATGTGTACGCACATTCCATTCCTGTTTCAACCTTTATAAATGAGAAAAAAACATGACAGAGACGGGTTTGTCCTTTAAAGAGCAAATACAGTATAGGGCACCATTTATAATTTAATGTTAGTGCGTCTTTAATGTGCGTACATGTATTTCTGAGGAGTTAATCTGAATCACTTGCAAGGCCTGTTCTCTGCCAAACACATTGTTGAAAGGCCCACTCTCTCTATGGGTCCACCCACTCCACAGGGCCCCATTGAAACTGCACTGCCTGTACGGTCCATGTTTACACCCCTGCTTGTGGCTAAGAGCAACAGGCAGAGTAGTAAAGTCAGCAATATTTGTTCTGTATGTATAATAACAAGATTTTAGTCTGGTTCAGTCTAAATCCTAATCCGTGTTTGTATCCTTAGATTGAACTTCACATTTCGGTCCATATCTGTGTTGAGATTCCACTTCAGTTATGCTTGTGTGCAGCTCATTGCCAAAAAAGCTTTCAGTGCAACAAAATAATCATGGTGACTGTGAACAGAAGCTGCCACCCAGCATTATACCAGGTTCAATAACAAAGTGACAGATGTTGAATTTACCTGAGTTTGGGTATATTTTACCGGGAGGGAAGCTGATAAAATAGCTTGCTTTGCTCCATATTTTTAGCCTCTATCTTCTCTATCTATTCCTGTGGTTTCAGGGAAAAGCGTGATCATTGGCTAATCAATGCATGAGCTCTCATCGATATTCCCCCTTTCATCAGGCTTACCTTATCAAACTTTGCTGGCCCTGAGATCACCACAGTCCACGGACAAAGTGGAGGTGTGTTTGCTTATGTGCAAAAGGCCACTGTGTAGGAGGCTTTCATTACCAGAATCATCTTTGCAGAAAGAGGAAGGGAGGCCAGGCATGAGAAAAGGCTGAGGGACATACTTCTCCTACTTGGCCATTGTCAGAATGAAGGTCTAAACAACGCGAGGCATCATGCCAGTCTTGGCTGGAATGCATGGCTTTTTAATGAGTTATTAATTTCTGTGCTAAATCTCAGAGAGGAAAGTCATTTCTCTTTGCTAAATGGCTTCGCATACAGTATAAGTTGCTTTTGCTGCAGCTTGCTTAAGAATAAATCGTTGTACAACAAAGCAAACAAAATGTGTCTGAACTGAATATTTCTGCCTAGTTAAAAGATGTGAAATATGTCAGTCTATCTATGTAGACTATGAAATGTAGTAGTCTGTCATCATGCTACTGTATGTTGCAGCTTCTCACACTGTGCATACCGTGTTATTGGCGCCCCGCCTGAGACATGCTTTGACATACAGTAGGTTTGCCCTTTCATGTTCAATCCTCTTTCAGCTATTTCTTGATTCCACGAGTCAAGCTCTGTTCTCAGCCTCGCTGGATCCCCATTACAAGTGCTGCTTCAAAACACCTTTTGCTGCGAGTACATGTGTCAGGAAGCGGGCTTCACATGAGGCGCGGCTCTTTCTCCTTCTCCAATCTGTCACTCCACTTCCATATTCTGTCTCATCTCGAGCCGGGCTGCGCACACAGATGTGGAGAACATTTCTGTTGGCTCGCTCACTGAAACGCCTCCACCCCACTTTCAACCTCCTTCCACCCACCCACACACACACTGGTTGAAAACTGCACCTGAACTTCAGCATTCTGTCCAGATGTATAATGTTGGAAAAACTAGCAGAAATATGATGAAAATATTTGATTGAATTCAGCATGGAGGTACTGGGTTCGATTCTTTCTGTGTGGAGTTTGCATGTTCTCCCCGTGTCTGCGTGGGTTCTCTCCGGGTACTCCGGCTTCCTCCCACATTC
>JBBPCS010001488.1:0-15003 GCA_037974645.1 Hollardia meadi
AGGGGGTTTACTTTGTCTGAAACAATGTTTGGGTGGGTTTTATGGGTCAAAGAACATCCACATGAATACCAGGACCCGGGGTTTTCCACTAGAACATTGTACTGTAGCCATGATGTCATTCACTTCATCTGTCAGTGGTTTTAATGTTTTCATCAGATCAAAAGCATATCTGGCTTAAATGTCCTTGTAATGGAAGTTAAACAAGTTAGTAATGATAAAAAAATACCATGATGGTGTCACTAATAGAAGCTATCCCATGATTTATGGTGCAAGTATCATTACACTATTTTGTATATGCTTTGCATGCACTGCTGTATAGGATGCATCTACTAAGAATGGTCTACTGTATAGCCTTGAAAATACTATGGTAGTAATTCTTCCACATTAGTGACAATATACCACAGACATTTGAGTGAAAAAAGATCAAATGTCTTGGTTTAAAATGATAGAATGGTGCTCGAAGGCATCCCAGCAAATTCAGCCCGCCTTGAAAGTAGGTCCAAGACATAAGGTCATGCAAGGCTCACTCATTGCCTACAGTTCTGCAGGTTACCTCTGTACTTTTGTTCAACACTGTATAAAATCATATGAATGAAAATCATTAACACAAATTAGAAAGTAACTCCTTCAGAAGCAGTGTTATTGTAATTGGCAATAACTGCTTACTGCTTTTTTTGACTCGATTGTGACTTGATACTGTGTGTGTGTGTGTGTGCGTGTGCGTGCGTGCGTGCGCGCGCGTGTGTGTGTGTGTGTGTGTGTGTTAGAGGGTGAGAGAGACTTTCTGAGTCGAAAGTCAATAAATAATTGACAAGCTGCTGTTGTGCCACACTTTTCCCTCTGTCTGCTTTTGTCTTTAATTAAGAGGCTATGGACCTGCTAATCCTGAAGCTCTGTGTCAGGGAGACTAAAGTCAGACAGGACATCACAAGTGTTTCAATATACAATGAAACTTTGGCAATAAAGGAGCACAACAGTTTCAACTTCACTAGAAGTAGAGTAATTAAAAGAGAGTGAAAAAGCACAGTTACAGGCCAGTTCCTACTAAAAATTGTCCTCTGTGGATTTTGGCTTCATTGTGCTAAAACTTATATCAGGGCCACCTCAAAATTAAATTGCACTGAAGTTGAAATTATCCTTCTCCATTGTAATCCATTCTGTACTGGAAAATGTTTAGGCTTGAACATACCAGAGACACAGAAAAAAAGAGAACACAAATACCCCCGTTACCCATCATATCAGGATCTTGCCTTAGTGAAAAAAAGAAAAGATTACAAAAACTGCAAGGAGCTTTGTGATAGGCAGTACTAATTGTCAATCTTGTGAATATGACCAAGCTGTTCTCATCCCAGCTTTGTCATGCCCCCTTCGCATCTTATCCAGACGCACAAGGTACGCTTTGGGGTCCATTGCTGACGCGCTAAGCCTTCCTTTTACCGTCTCTGACCAATGCGCAAAGGCTCGTGCCCCACGTGTCTCATCCTGACGCACAAGGTCTACGTTACTTTGGTTAAGTTTAGGCGCAAAATCCTTGGTGACCTCTGGTTAGATTTAGGCACAAAAACCACATAGTTAGGTTTAGGAAAATATTGGTGACGTTTGGTTAAGTTTAGGCACAAAACCTACCTGGTTTGGTTTAGGAAATGACTGGCGATGTTTGGTTTCAAACAGTGTAAATGACTGTTAATTGCTGGAAAATGAGTGTTAAATGACTTATACAGTGTTTGTTTACATGAGTTATAATGCCAGATGATGTAGTGCTACAGTACCCCCTTGTGGCGTTTTCCGCAATTATTTGGGAGGACTTGGTCTTCTTCTACTTACGTATCCTAGCGGACGGTCGTTTTCTTCTTCTGGCACAGGGTTGTTTTTCCTGCATTGTCGAAGAGCTCCAAGCTAAGATGCACAAGACAAGCTAGAGAGCATGCTAACAAGGAGGGCTGATGTCTGAAACTCTCAAATTAGTGCCCTTGGTAAAGAGGAACGAGGTACAGAAACATTGCTTGTATGCATTACTATTAGAGGTGTTTTTGTTCACGCGAGTAACAACACTCACTCACTGCACTTGTTGGTTAACTCAAAAGCTGTGAATTTCTTCTAACTGTGAACATAAATAGAACTGGTTTCATTTAAAGGAACCCGCATGTAGTGCATTGTATTATTATGTTTCACACTCATCATGTGAGTTGTAGAAGCACTTCAAACGCTTGTATAATATAATGTATTTTATTTTCTGTTTATTCCTGTAGTTTTCACAGTGTTCAACTAAAGAGGAGGAAAAATAAAACCCGTTAAATAAATAAAACTTTTATTCGAGCCAAGGGGCCGCTACAAACAGGGACACAAAATCTGGTCTCCTAGGCGAAGGTTGTGTGTGAGACCCTCCACTCAACCCCAACCTCCACGCCTATTGGCACTTTCTCGCTTTGGAAAGTACGTCACGCTACATCATCTGTTCAAGTCGTCTGATACTGACACAGACGCCTTTACATTGGAGGTACATTAAACCCTTGTGCGTCTGCATAGGATGTGAAGGGCCCTGGCAAAACTTCGATTGATGTGGCTGATACAACTAATCAATCCAATTTATGGTTCTTTTATAATAAAAGCACCTCTTTCTTACACAGTGGAAAAGAGGGCCAGTAAATTGGGACAATTTACATGTACATTAATGAATCTCCTTTGAATGCAAAATGAAAGAAAACATAATTATAACATAATAAAAAGAGATATTGGCCTCTTTAGCACAATATTTATTGGTAACTTTGATCGTAAATGCCTTGAGCCTCCACCATACCATAGCTGTACAATAAGGTATTGAATTAGTCATAAATTGAAATGTCTATTGACGTGTGCTGTGGTTGTTTTAGGACCAACTGTCGATCCCTTTTTTTTTTTTTGACCATATGTCAAGCCTAAAATTACATCTCGAGAGTTCGCTGTGAAGTGATACCTTCAAAACACTGACTCATTATGCTTATGCAATAGTTGCGCTATACCTCATTATTTATAGAAGATGGATGCCAACTCATTGTTCCCTCATATTCACTGCACGGAGAGGGACAGGACTGAAGTTCTTTCAGATTGTGGGAATAGAAATTCTCAAAGACACTAAGAAACAACTCATTTTGTATTACTGTTGCATCAAATGCAGATACAAAATGTTATTGGATGTATATAGATTGTTTTTCTTGCACTTTGCCAGCAGGAAATAAATCGACTACTTTTAACATCTTGGAAAATGAGATGACTTAATCATGACTCCCTATATTTCTAAAAGTAAATCAAAAGAAATCGCACCTCTAATTTGGAAGGGTCCTGTTAAAAGAAACCACTCATAAGTGGTTGATCTGAAGTGGCATCTGAAGTGCCCATTAGCTTTCATCTTCCCACACAAACTGACTCTGACCTGTGTATTTGAAACAAGATAGGAGACCTGTCAAATACGTGACATTTTGCCACCATGCTGGACTTTCTCCCGCTGCAGAGCCATGAGGCAAGGGCAAGGACCAATGACCTCTCTGAGAAAAAAACAACAAAAAACCTTCACATTGCTGTATTAGCATAACTATCCCTACCTGCACATAATTAGTCAAATAACCTTGAGTCGGCCAGTTGAATGAGGTGTGACTAATTAACTGTGCAGTGGGTGTTCAAGCCTTCAGACTGGGCCAGTGGAATGCTGGAGGCACAGAAATACATGTACATCCTCAGATTTTAGAGTCGTAAAACTACTCATTGGGTATTTGAAGCAGTAAGTTTGTGATGAATTTACGGTTACCTGTGAAGAGCGATAGCCTATTGTGTCTATCTTTTTCTACGTGGGGAGATATCGTTTAAGAAACCAGACATTGCTGACCAACATAATGTCTTATTCTATTCTTAAATCATGCTTTGTATTAAAGCTACTTAACTATTTTAAGGGAATATCAGATGGTGAATAATGATGGGTTTCCTGTTGCTTTTCAACAGCATTTTTGAATCAGATATCATGAGGGTGTCAAAGGAAATGGTGGACTCTGATTTGCAGGCGTTACCGTGACAGCAGCTTCTGATTGAAACGAAGGAAACCCGCTGAGTGTAAACATTCAGGAGAGAAATGACAAAGCAATTACTCCGTGTGGAGCTGATTGAAGGGGTGATACCAGGTATTTAGTGAAGCATACCAATCAATATCAAGCCTGAATAGAAAGTGACTACCAACTGGGTAATTTTTTGATAGTGACAACAAATTGTGTTCAGTTTTCTACACACTCTGACTTGATGGAATAGTCAATAAAAAGTGAATGTAGAACTTTTAACAATGATTCTGTGTGATTTTTGATTTATTTTCCATGTCCACAACAGTCTGCTCAACCTAAAATTTATAGAACATTAAGTCACAAAATATTACCGGCAGTTACAAGCCAATCGTACACATCGGTAAAATCCAAAACAAATTTTTACTTCATTCCATCAGTGTTTTTAATGCAACTACCCACATTTAACCAGTATTCCATTGCCGTATTACAGAATATGGTTAACATTTATTTACCTAATTCCATTGTCTAATACCGTAAACATGTATTTTAGCTATAGTGCAGCTTTGTGTAATAATAATTGTTACTCCACATGTCAAAGGACCCTCTAGGTGCTTCCCCCCAGGAGAGTCAAATGTAACGTATTTATGATTTTAATTGGGTTTTTTTGGGGGGGGTTTCCACACTAACGCCAATTACATAAGGATAACCATTTCAGTTGCATGGATAAGTAAATACAAGGTGTGTACAGATTTCTTTTGTTGATAAATGTCTGTATTTCTTACCTTGGATTGCCCTCGTACATCAATATGCTCTAGACCTTCAATCAATTGTGCAGGAAATTCAGGCTGCATAGAGTAGTCTTTTTCTTCTTCTCTCATGTTTAATTAAATATCAAACAATAACACAAATTAGAAATACCTCCGGAACTCTTCTCTGATTAATTAATATCCAGCCAATCAGCACATTACTTTTTTTCTTTTTCAGGTCAAGGGCCTTTGGTCAAGGCATAGATCAAAAAGTATCTGATAGCTGTGCTCTGTGTGATCACTTACGCTTTGCCGTCAGCAAAGTAGCTACAGCCTGAGGGGTGGACTTCACTATAAACAAACAAACAGACCAGCCATGAATTTCAATGAATTCCTTAATCACATCATCTCCTACACACCTTATAAGAATTTAACATGCACTTATAGTTCTCACCTGTGACTATATCATGGGGAAATACTGGAGGGCAGTGGTCACACTGGTTATAAATCAATAAGTCAGATATGGGTCACTGAAAAGCATTTATTGCATAAAAAGTAATCAATTTAGCTTTGACAGCAGCAGTTCGGCTCCTAAATAGTCGTCTGTACTGTAGGAGATGAGCATAGTAGGAACTAGGAATACATAAATAAATAAGCAGCAAGCACTATGAAGCCCGCCACGGTGCACAGTGAGTGAAACTAAAGTAGGCAGAGGTTGACTGTTGGTCGTAGTGGTGGTAAAAAAGCAGCATCACTCATCGCTTATTCTGGAGTGTACATCCATAGTGGTAAGTGGTCTCTTCCAGTCAATATAGCCTGCGTCCCATTAGTCCAGCAGTACTTTGCTCTCGTAACTAACCCCACAGGTCAGGAGACAGACAAAATAGTCAATTTAAGTTTAAACAAATATAGGCCAAGGACATATTAAAGGGACAGTTTGATTTTCAATAATTGATCTATTTCACGATTACGTTGTGTAAACCTCACTTTCAATATCCTTAAACGACAAGTGACCTCAATGGTATGGCCCTGATAGCAACATTTAAAATTCGTATTACTAAACTATTTTGAATTTTTTTAATTGATATTTAGATCCAACATTAAACATGTCAGGTCGGCCAGGATGTAGCTTTTCTGATGAGACAACTATTGCTTTTGTCAGACTGTCTGAGGTGCTCATTCCTTCAACTCTTGCTCGTAAAACAACTCCCTTCCACCAAATGACAAGCGTGCACCTGTGCCGCCATCAATAAAAAACAGCTTGGGTGAGTGTTTTAAGCAGCTGTTAACAGCTCCTGCAGAACTGGGACAGCAGGTAAATTGATATCGTAAACCACTTCCAGATCAAAGACATAAAGGAGATACTGAGGAACTGAAGAACAACCAAAGACAGATACATTTATGGAGACAGCAGAAGCAATAAGATCATGGGTGTGTTAATGCAATCTCTGCAGTGCAAGATGAATCAAATTTGGAAATGGGAATGATGTCTGCCTTTGACATGCTGTGAAGATAGTGCTGCAGACAAACAGTGATTTTTTTTTAAATTTTTTTTTTGGACTAAAAAAGATACAAACGTGTGATCTATTTGTAGAGCCGCAGCTGCAAAAGGATCTCTGTGAAGCTGAGTGTCCTGCCAGAAAAGACTTCACTAATTTATATGTTAAATCACGAGACATGAACACAGATTGTGCACTGCTGCACACCAGCTGAGCTTTATAAGCATACCAAATTACACATGTGAAAAGCACTATCAGTGCCTTTAAAACATCCTAAACTCATCTCAAGTTAACTCGGCGCTCACAGCTATTTTAATCCCATCATATATTTCCAGGTACCAGATTGTTTGGTGCCACATCAAGCTGGGAGTAATGCAGCCAGGAGCATCACCTGCCATTTCAGTCTTATGTCACATCAATAGCAAAATCGCTTTCAGAGAATATATTAGGCCAGTTAAGTTAATTAACACTTTGACAAGGAAAAAAACAGTATTGTGTTATCTGCATAGTTGCCCATGAGCATCATGAAAATGAAATGAATTCACAAGAACCAGAGCAAAACTCCCAGTGGGGGAGAGTGCCTACAGCATACTGTATTCCACAAATGACAAAAATTTAAATGCAAACTTCAATCTGTTTGTTGGACTTTTAATCAATAAGTGCTTTGAGACAACTAAGTACTCTGCTTTCTCACTGGCTTGTACACTGAATTTTAGAGGAAAGATCACTGCTGAAAGGAATTTCAAAACCGGCCTCCCCATAACAGACACACATTTTAACTGCTTAATGGTGAAGGATGCTATGTGATGATGATGGTGCTACAACAGGACAGTGCAAAAAAACAAAGATGTTCAAATGTGATCAAAATCAACTTTCCATCGCACACCAGGAAACATGGGACACCATCACTAGTACACACTATGGAGTCAATAGTATCCTGGTGTGAAGATTTAGCTTATCAGCAGGTTTATAGCAACTATAAATCACTATGTTTTGATCAAGGCCTTCAGACATGAGCAAAGATATGGGGGATGTGCAGCGCTGCCTAGCCATAAGGGTGCCCCAAATTAATTGCAAATTGAAACAAGTTAAAAAAAAATTTCCAATGTGTTACTTGTCATGCCTCTTTTAATTGCGGAACGCCGGCTTTCTATTTAAAATCACACAGTATGGCAGCGTTATGATGCTGTTGCTTTATTCAGTGTAAATAAATAAAGGCGCCGTAGAGAAGGGTCTTCGTTGCAGCGATATTGTGCAATCTGTGTAAAAGGGGCTTAAATGTGGATGTATTTCTTTTTTTTTTTTATTAAGTCAGTTACTCTACAAGTACTTTCCAAGTACCCCCTGGCAACAGCAGAAGTACCCCTGGGGTACAAGAACCCCTCATTGGGAATCACTGGTCTAAATAATACACATCTAAAACCCATATTGATATGTTGAAAACAATAAGAACTCGTGTTGTTTGACAGATACTGGTTGTACCTAACTGTCTGAGAAGTGCATCTTCTTCAGCAACAAAATATACGCTAAATAGGGAAAACACTGGTGGTGTGCTGTGCCGGTTCCCTGTGGTAGAGCATGGTCCATCTGTTTGAAGTACCAATGAGATGAGATGAAACTTTTATGATTTTTGCCTGGAAATTGGGCCAATGCAGCTGAAAAGAGTAGCTGGGTACAGCAGCAAAACCAGTGTAAAAAAGAATGTAGAGGGTGATACTGATGTACAGTGGGATAGAATAGCACTTTATTTAACCCCACAGAAACATCTGGTCCTAAAACAAATTCAACGCAGAGACATTTTACCTTAAAATAAATGTAAAAGTCTCTATAAAATTCTACCAGATAAAAGTCAGTTTTTCAGCAACAAAGACAAAGTAGGCTTATCTTTTGTTTTAAAACTATTCATTCACGCAAGCTCACAACAGCAAAATGTGTGCACACAATGTTTGTGAGCCCAGAACATGATCTAACATGAGATAGAATAATTCTACTGATGGTAGTATCGCTACTCAAAACTAGTTTTTTGTTGTGTCCGGAACTGCCTACTACATACTACCACCAAACAGTTTGCAGCATGCAGTACATACTGCATACTACTTTTCACAGTAGTATGCTATATGAACTGTTAAATTGATTTATTTTTCAGTATGCCAGGCCATGCTTAGCCAGTTTCTGGTTTTGGAAAGCAGAGATAAACAAGCACGCCTAATGTACCATCCCCTTAAACGTAATGCTATCCTTGTTATTCTTGCATCAATCAAACTGGGTGCCTTTTCATAAAAATTCATGACTGATGGTATTTTTATTTGTGTTCATGCCCATGGTCCTATTGTTACTTCCCCCTTGGCAATAGCTGCATAATTGTCTGCTGTCATTGTGTGCTGCATTGACTGCAGTGGCTTGTGTGACCGTGGGGCAAGGGTGCGTCTGTCAGCGGAACTTGCCGGCTGATTAGCTTGCTACACCCACATGTACTTGTGGAGCAGGATCTTTTCAACTCTGACAATGTGGGAGCAAATTTTAGATTTTTATAAAACTGCCATTATTTGAAATCTACACAGTTGTTTTCTCGCCTCTAAAATTCCTGGAATTTAATGTAGTAACCTGGACCTCCACCCCTCTTGGCACTTTCTCGCTTTGAAAAGTATGTTGCGCTACGTCATCTGTTCAGGTTGTCTGAAACTGACACAGACTGCTTTACATCTCTGGTAAATTATCTGCCGGACGCCAAAGGGTATACCTTGTTGCTCTGGACGAGATGCGTAGGGCCGTGACAAAATTTTGATATCTGACGAGCTGGGGATGAGAATGGGCTGGTGGGGTAGACTGGCTTGGTGCATACTGGAGTTTTTTTTTTTTTCTGAATGAGTACAACATCCAGGTATTTTTGGCACACTGCAGTTTTTGCTTTTGTTTGTATACTACACACTACATACAGTACATTTTGGTTAAATCAGTATATACTGCTAGTATGGTAGGTGGTTTCAAATACAGCCTTAGAAGTAGGAATAAATTGAGAAAATTATTATATGAATAGAACAATATAAAAAAAAATGACATGAAGCAAAGAAATGCATTTTTCATCATCTGTCACCTGTCATTTCCTGAGCCTAACTTCGTTATTGTTGTGCCTAAACTTAACCAAACGTCAACGATCTTTTCCTAAACCTAACCATGTGTTTTGTGGCTAAACTAGTATAGTTACATCGACCTTGTGCGTCAGGATAAGAGGCACAGGGCGCCAGCCTTTCCGCGTCAGCTAGAGATGCTAAAGGGAAGGCTTAGTGCATAGGCCACGGATGCCAAAGGGTACCTTGTGCGTCTGGATAAGACGCAAAGGCTGCATGACAAAACTTCATGATGAAATGGGATGAGAACAGGTTGGACCAGAGCTTTCAGCTGTACAACTACAAAACTACATGTGTTTAGCTTTACCAGTCTGCTATTTGTGAAGGCTTCTAGGAATCACAACCACTATCTGCATTAAATCAGTTTGTCACTTTACCAATTAGAATAAGACCCAATTGGTAATTATCTCTTTCTTTCTTTCTTTTTTTTTTTTTTTTTTACATTGATTGGTTTCAAGAGATCAAAATTTGCAATGTCACCAGAATTTGTATTTAGAAATTTGTAAATTGAGAAATGACTGTTGTGTCTTGTGTGTTTTTCTGTGTATCTGTTCTTCGTATCCTTTATAACAGAGCCATGAAACAAAAGCCGGTTTGCTCAGTGGAAATGTGTGCCAAAGATTAATTTATTAGCCTGGAAGTCAGGAGTTGGCAGAAACCGGCAACAAAGAATGAAAAAAAGAAAAAAAAATACTCAAGAGGAATCTCTGGAAATCAATTTTCAACTAGTTTCTGGCTGTGAACTGAAAACACTATTTCAGTAGCTGGTTTTGAAGATGATATCATAATTTGAAGACTCTTGTAGGTAACCTCAGAAGTTATTTTAAACCAAGTCAAGAAGCAGCTGAGCCAATTTGTAAAGGACATGAAAGATCAACTATCAAGGCTCAAGCCTTATGCACACTTGACATATTTTCATGCCTATCACTTAAAGGTAACATTTACAGCCTTGATCATATAACCGGGACAGCTTTACCACTTTCAAAAGGACACAAACCGCTCTTTCAAGGGACAAAGTGTTACACCTTTCCCCTAGTCTGTTTACACCTTGAAGGTTTTCATGTCTCCTCCTGCTGTAATAATTTTTCCACACATTATGTCCAGCCACAACATTCACTTTGATCTGAAAATAAAGTGTGAATTACTGAAGCAAGACACTCTCCAAATGTGGCCTCAAGTTGTCTTTAAAGGCTTCTGCTCCCACTGATAACTTTTTGAAGTATTCACTACATTACTGTGAGACACTTAAAAGTGACCAAAAAAATAAAAAATAGAATATGCTCTGCATATTTTATGATACTGTTGAAATTATAAAGGGTTATACTTAATCTTTTTTCCACACTCTCTCCCACACACCAATTCATTGCTGTATCCTCCCATACAGTGCAAGTCAAATTAAGAGCAAAGAGGGGGCACTTCGATTACAGCAGTAAAATGACCCGCTTCACACAAAGTTCACCTCATTTTGGTTGCAAATTAAATGTCAGCCTTGGTTTAGAGAGCTGAGTAGGCAGCCTCTCAGAATACCAATATGCTGTGGCCATTCCTCCACATCAACGGTGCAACCCTGTAGGCTTGTTTAATAACATCAAATTCAACTGGCTTTTCAATATATTAATTTCAATCAAATACATTGATGTGTGCTCATAGTAAATCGTGAAGTGCTAAACAACTTGAATTCTCACAGTGGGACTACACAAACCCATCACATCAAATTGAACTACAGTTTTAATCATATTAAAAAATAAACCATCACAATTAGTGGATCATTATTTCAACAATGCCTTAACTGGGCTTGACCTCAGGTGTGTATGGCATTTAAGCATCGTGGAGGATGCAGCTTTCCAAAGCACATACATGCATGTTTAATCTACTTTTTATGGAGGCAACAAAGTCCCTAAGCCTGCCAGTCTAACTATCATGCTCTATTCTGTGAACAACACAATATCACAATCATCAAAGAGAGCCATTAACCTTTCTTTTTAAAGTCCATCACCTGCTTAACATTGCTTTCCTGAACCACAAGAAGCTCAGCTTGATATAATGCTGTCCCAACCTGTTCAAAGACTGATAACTAAATCACTAGTTCCACTTAGCTCTCTGCTCCGAGGGTCTTTTCCAATTTGGCTTTAGTTTGGAGAGCTCACCTGAGCCTGGCCTACTTAAGGTCATTGTAGCCGATGACAGCAGTTTCGACTCTTACTTGAACCTCTTCCATCATAATCCTCTCTCTTAACCCCTGACAGCATTTATTCCTTGCTGGAGCAGGTGATGAGTGGCAATGCAGCGTTCATGTAATGCTATGTAGATCACTATATCACAGGCAGTGACACTCATCACGAACTACCAACATGGGCTATTATGCACAACCACACATGCTCTTGGTGTACGCATAAGCAGGCAAATGCAGTATATTGTAAATTGCAAACAGAACTGTGCAATTTTGGAATGTAAAAAAAAATTTTTTTATAAAAGAACTGTTTGCATGTACCTACCGGTATATAAAATACATCTTAAGTTAGTATGATATTATAAATGATGGAAGAAGTCAACATGCACAAATACATATATAACACATGCATTGCATGTAAACAAGATTGCTGATGAAATAACCTACTTTTACTTGTTGCTCACAACTACAAACTGCATACATATAGCCTAGTTTTAGGTTGGTAAGTACCAACTACAGACTGCATAAACAATAAGGCAAATCTCTCCAGAGCCTCCACCAAAGGAGAAACTCTCAGTAGTGAAATCTCAGCCAGAGAAGACGATGTGACAGACAAGTCTAGACTGTCTGTCACAAAATATATCATGCAGTCTCCTGTAGGATGTCTGGTGTGATGAATTATTATTGAGCAAATAAAGTAAATGGGATGTATAATGCTGAAAAATCATTGAAGCCTGAGCAAGTCAAAATTGCTGTAAAAGTCTAAGATGGGTGAGCACGGCTGCTCAGAGGTGATGAGCGTTTTCAAAAACACGTTCTCGCCTGGCATCATGCATGAACAAGAAGCCTTATGAATGAATAGACCGCTCGCAGTTGAAAACTTTGTCATGAGTTGCTGGCTTTTGTGAAAATGAACTGAGGAAGTGCGGATGACAGTCATTTAACCTACAAGTGACTTAAACTGAAACCATCTGGACTGGGAGCAATATCAACATTGCACAGGGAGATAAACCCGAGTTCTAGTTTGTGTCAGTAAAAGACATAATGTGGTGTATTCATTTAGTCAACAATATTAGTTGGCCTTAGGCTTCTGACAGTCATACGACACGATAGTTTAACTAAACATACAGGAAGCCGAATTTATCAGAGAACAGATATTGTAACTAGGTTTCACAAGCGTTTGTCATCAGTGTAGCAATGTTTCTGTGCCGACATTCTCTTGATGTCAGCAATTTGAGTATGTGGCATATTCTTGTATTCTTTGTTCAGAAGCATGAGGGTGAGAACAGACAGACAATATTTTAAAAAAAAGCTAATATAGTACCTGTACTTTCACGAGAACAATAATACTAAAATCTTACAAATCTCTAAGGGCACTGTCTGCATATTGAGTGACAAAGGGAGTGTTGAGAAACTAGATCCAATACAAAGCACATAATATCTACACACTGTATCCTAAATCTGTTTTGTCTGTAATCTATTGAAGATTATATTTGACTATATTTTGCAGAGTCAGTGTGTCCACTGGGCTGCTTCAGTAGAGATTTATGAAAAAAAGGATGATACATTTAGATGAATAACCGGCAAGAATTGGCAAATGAAAAGCCCCTGTTCTTTTTCCCTGACACGTGAAAAGTTCCTTCATAGAATGCGCTCATTAGCATTTATGTGTAAGGGTCGTGTTTGTTTAAACCTGGAAATCATTTTGCTTAAAAAAGATTCCCATGTACAAAAAGTCAAATATAAGTTCAAATGCGAAACTGGTCCACCAAGATGAGAGTGTACAGAACAGTGACCAGAATACTAATGATGGCAGAGGGGACAAAGGAAAAGACACATAAACCCTGGACTGCCTAAACCTGTTAAAATGAACCACTGTGATGGTGATGGCAATTTTTACATCTTATTTTGATTGATTTATTTATTTATTTTTGCTGAATATCAACTGAAGGCGTGTTAGGAATGGGATATGTTTCTGTTAATATTCTACAGCACTGCTATGTAATGTTCAGCCGTCAGGATCAACCATGTCTGAGATTTCAAATTCTGTTTCAGTGAAGCAGGGATACTTTGATCATTTTTGTGGTATCATGACGGATGTATCAGGGATCTTTCCACTTTTCGAAACAATATTTTTTGCAAAGGCTTATGCTTGTTGCACAATATGATGGTCTGGGGCCTCATTTATAAAAAATCAAACTTTTAGGGAGACGGGATCACGGCAATGGTAGAAGAGATTGAAGCCAAGCAATCTGTGCTATTCTCTCGAGTAAACGGTGGATTGATGAATTAAGCCAAACATGCAGCTTGGAAGTGTGTCGCTGCTGGATGATGAATGGAAAATTTGGCTAGTTTGAAAAAAAAAGAAAAAAAGGTCCTTCTTTAGAATTCAATGAAAAGATTAAGTGATGCAATGTGTCCAAAAATAAGGACTGCTGGTCTGCCAATTCCTTACACCTTTAATAGATCATTCATATCACATTGTACAGGCCTACTATCGCAAACTGCAATACCCCTATAACCAGCAAGAAAGTAACTTACATCAAGTCTAGAATTTGCTTGGAGACAAGATCATTTCCATGTCAAAGTGAGGTTTTCTAAAAAAAAACAAAAAAAACGACTTATACATGTTTATTTCTGCTTAAGATCAAATTGATTGCAACTTCTTTATACAGTATAATGAGGCCACATACCTCCCTTGTTAGTCACTCATTTTCTCTCTCTTTTTATAGTTAGTATGGCTCAGCTGCTTGCTGCCATGAAAGAGAAAACATACACCCATCCTTTTTTCAACACATCACACATTATGTAGAATTTGAACAGTCATCCAATTAACCATGTAGATTCCTTGGGCCCTTGTTGGACTGACTATGCCCAATAAGTTTTTCTGATTCAGATTTTCTACATCTGTTTGAAACCTCCTGCCAAGTTTGCAACATAACATACCCCGGTCTTCAGTTAACCATGTAATGACTTACAGTAGAGACAACTAAACACCCCCACCCCCCACCCCAGTTCTCCTGCTGCGTTCAAATATCCAAAAATAGAGCCCTGGGTGAATCATCCGTGATAATTAGAAATATTGGCAGCTTGCTTTAGCCTGTATTTTCTCTCTCAACTGATCATAGTGGAGACTTCAGTACAGTCAGGACTGGGAAATGATCCAGTAAAGATGCTCGTGGAAGAGGCACCTCTCCCCCAGCTGTGCTTCTGTATTAAACTAGCTCTTTTGAGCCTAAAATTAATCAAAAACAAATAAATACTATTTTCATGGTTTAATTATATCTCTTTTTTAAGCATGTTTCCAAGCAAGCTGTGAGTGTTACAGCTTTTGAAATATTAGTCACAACGCAGGATTTGTAAGGAGTGTGTGTGTGTGTGTGTGTGTGTGTGTGTGTGTGTGTGTGTGTGTGTGTGTGTGTGTGTGTGTGTGTGTGT
>JBBPCS010001489.1:0-15003 GCA_037974645.1 Hollardia meadi
CCCCCCCCCCCCCCCCCCCCCCCCCCCCCCCCCCCCCCCCCCCCCCCCCCCCCCCCCCCCCCCCCCAACAGTACACATGTACAAAGTGTGTAGGCCATTTGTATTTGTTTTTTCTTCTTTAACCTGCACCTCAGATATGGAGTTTCTGGAGGTGTTGACTGAAGGCCTGGAAAGAGTACTGCTGGTCCGAGGAGGAGGTCGGGAGGTTATCACCATCTACTCATGACCAACTATTAGCTGTTAATAGTTCATCAATCATAAGCAGCATCTGCCTCAACAGAATAGATTCCACCTCTGGACCCATGGCAGGACCTTAATTGTGAAGTATGGACTTTTGAATACAAAAGAGGTTTGTTCTATTCTTGTAGAATATTGGGACGCATTAGTGTACATATCCACTACTATATGTGCTAATAAACCTATATTGGACAATTTGGCAGACAAAAGTAGTACACATGTCCATCCATCCATTATCTATAAATGCTTAACCTTTGGGTCACAGTAGGCTGGTACCAACCCTAGCTGATGAGTGGGCGAGAGGCGGGGTACACCCTGGACAGGTCTACTACATACGCAAACTTTAAATAATATGCCAGATATTTATTCTCTTCTCACAACTCTTTATTTTGAAAGCACATCTCTATTTATTTATTTATTAATTCAACGTTTCCCCACTGAGGTAAATGAAATGTAGATAATGAACACAGTGCTTGACGTTGGTTGTGCTGTTTACAGTAGGTGGCACAGAATCCACTTTGTAAATGGGGATGCCAGAGATCCAAAAACAAGTTTTTACGAAAGGTTCTAAGTTATGATTTTTCGGACAGATTCTGTGTTGGTGATGAGAGAAAAAAAACTGTATATGAATGACTTTTGAACTGTTGCTGTTGTATTTTTGTTGCAGACCTGAAAAAGCTTTTCTGCACTCAAAAAAGCAGGTTTAATTTAAAATAAGAATCCTTGCGATTTTCATGATATCCAACTAGGGGTGGGCGATATGGACTAAAAATGTTATCACGGTATTTTCAACTGTATGGATGGTATCGGTATGATATTACGGTATTTATACACTTAATAAACGTAATGCTATTTTATATGTACAGGAGCAAATCACCAAAATTTATGCATTTCAAAAGTATTTTTTATTTTAAAAAATAAACATTTAAAAGACTAAGAAAGATTAAGGTATGACAACTATTTTTAAATGAACATTATAAACATGTAAAGGGCTTGAAGAGTTTCTCCAAATGAACAAATGAGCCAGGAACACCAGCCTGTTAACATTTTCTGGCTTGAGGGATGCCGTGGTGCATGTCACAACATTGCCCCTCGTGCTGAAAGCATGCTCAGAGGGGGAACTTGGGGCGGGGATGGCCAGGTATTTTTTTGCCAAGCGACTCATGCTGGGGAAAGTGGGAGGAGTGCACTGTTGCACTGCTTGAAGAAGCTACCTAGGCTGCTCCTGGGCTTCTTTGATTGTGCAGGAGCAGTATCAGCCCCTGTCTCAGACTCTCTGACTAAATAGGTTGCTCGTGTTGCCACTTTTAGCTGACACGACACGGCTGCACAACTTGCAAAATACTGTTTTTTGGTCAGTGTCGGATGCTTTAAAACCAAACCAGTTCCATACCACCGACGTCCCTCCTCTCTTCGGCACTAAAGTTTCATCCTCGGTCCCCTCACTTGTCTCTGCAGTTCCACTCATTTCTCCTCAATCAGGCAAACTGTCACACACAATGTTTCTTTCTCTTCTTAGAATGTAGCGCGAGTAGACTAGGCTATTAAGCCAACTGACCCACTGACGTTTAGCAGAGACATTCATTCTATTAGGCACGACTCCAAAATAGCCAGTTAAAAAAATCTGACATAATGCCCTGTCCATACAGTCGTTATTACAGCACTTAGATTTCCAAGAGAAAACCGCAACTGATGTGGAATTCTCTGAAAGCTGAAATTCTTGGAAATTTGTATGCTTTATTTCATGCTTTTAAAAAATATCTTGGTATTGACGGTATTGCAAAATTAATGCGGTGGCATGGCGTAATACTGTAGACAACTATAATACCAAAATACTGCCCACCACTATATCCAACCCCATATTGATGCTATTTATGGTCGGCATTCTTTTCTGCAATAGGCATCCGATCAATAGGCATTTACATTCCGTAAATACCTTTCTTTATCCTAGTTTTCATTGTTAGTGGCAGTTTACGAATCCTGCCCTGGATTTAAACGTCCTAAATATGCATACATACAGCGTGAGCTTGTTTTATTGTACCGTAAACAAATACACCAATTTCATATCAGATACATCAGCTTACCACAATAACCTGATAGAAACCTTAAGGATTATGACTACGACTTTCAGACCCTGTTTTATGTCTTTTTGGGTCTTTCTCTAATGTGCTCAATATGATCAGTATTTCAGGCCAGCATACAGTATAGAGACCAATGACTTATTTTTATGTAAATGATCTGTACAAGCAAACAGTGTAAGTTGTGCTGTTATTATTAAAGGATTAATCACACAATGCTAAGAGTGTCTCCTGGTCTTCCCATCACTTTGATTGATGTTTTGATGAAGCTATGAGTATTAACTTTTAAAGAGCTATTAAAATCTGCACATGGTGCAGATGTGCATGATGTAACATCATGCGTCATCACGGTATGACGCTGGTAGTAAAACAAGGTGAGCTCACCAAAGCAATTTAATAGCAACTTTGTTGGCAGCATTTCATCTAAATGACAAGGTCAGTTAAAGATTTCATTTCTATGTGCAAATATTGAAATGACAAAGACAAACGCAGTTTTCTGTTTGGCCAAAGGACAGCTAACACTAAAATACACACTATGTAAACTTCCATAATATCTTATTATGCTGCAAGTAAATCTAGAATGACCACCACCACCACCACCAATGAAATAGCCATTTCCTTCCATGTCTTTCCAGACACATAGTGACTGATAGACAGCTTTGTCACATGGTGCCACAACAATCACCTGAAGCTCAATATCAGCAAAACCATTGAGCTTGGGGTGGACTACACTGCTTCAAATATGGATGTTGCTGCAAAGAAGCTCCAAATTCTAAAACATGGATGCCTCACACACATCTTCAACCTGGCAGCTCAGAAGATCTATTCAATCTAATCTCCCCCTCTGTTCCTAAATCATGGTGTTGAATAATGGCCAGAAAAGTGTTTTTACAGAATATTATGATGTCACAGTGAAGTTGACCTTTGACCTTTTGGATATAAAATGTCATGAATTTATCTTCACTTTCCAGTTAGACATTTGTTTAAATTTTTTTTTATCATAATTAGCATATTAATTCTTGAGTTATAAAAATTAGTTTAATAGGTCACAGGGAGCTTGACCTCTGACCACAAAAAAACCACATCAGTTCATCCTTGGGTCCCTGAAATATCGTGTTTACAAGAATGGGATGAACGGACGGATGGACAACCCGGAAACATAATGCCTAGGCCACGGCCATCGCCAGTGCAGAGGCATAAAAATAGAAGATCATCTGTTTATGAACTGCTACCCCTGTATACTTGATTGAAGTGTTTCATAAAATACCTTTATGTACTTTTATAGCAATTGGTATTTAATGTGATATTAATATGATGATAATGCCACATTGTGCATTTATTTGCACCATGAATTAACTGTTTACCTTTGCTAACTTCAGCCTAGTGATGTCACCTCCTGCTCACTGCTCAACAATAGATAAAAAACCTAAACAAACACAAACTTAAAATACAGATTTCTCCCAAATCGGGCGACACATTTAATGCTTTATGTGTTGGTGGAAAGAAAGTAATTAATTTCCCCTTATCTTACTGACCTGTGGAGTACTGTGATGACCCTCTCTCTCTCTCTCTTTTTATTTACAGTACAAAATAATGCACAAGAAAAATAAGAAGCTGCAGCTGAGCTGAGTTTCTAAATATTCATTCAATCATGAACAGGCTGGAGCGCAGCAGTCCTATGGTCAGGATTAGCAGACCTTTTGGTCCATGATGGGCTCTGGAAGAAAGACGCAGGTCAGGAGGTCTGAGGACCTGCCTGCACGGGTTCTGCACCTCCTCTATGGGGATCTGGACCTCACTAGGACGGTTCAAACTCAACTGATCACGGACCTGAAGGAAACAGATGCGATATAAATATAAAACTTTTTAACTCACCTGTACTGTGGTTTTAGTTGAGATTATTTTCAAACTTGCAGTGCAAAGAAAGCGCTTGATGTATGTCATTTATCATTCACCACGTCTTAAGGCATTCAGACAAAAGAAAATGTTATTTTGGACAAAAGATGGCCACAAATTCTTGAAACATCATGAAATAAGGTGGTTAATGTACATTTGTGCCAGGACAAGAAATGTCTTGTGTTTTAGGAAAAATACAATACAGTTTAAATATTTAATAACCACTAATGAAATAATCCATCCTGAGGACATTTTCTTCAAGTTTTTAAAGCATACTGTATATGCCTTTATTACCTACCACCCTTCATTTATCACAAAAGAAAAAAAGAAAAATACATTAATCTTCTACCCTCTCAACCTCCTCGAACACTCGCAGGAAGTTCCTTCGAAGGACGTCGGCCAACTCATTCTCAGTCCAGTTCCTGTGCAGGAGTTCCTGGATTAGGTTGGGATACTTTGACACATCCTCTAACTCCTGAGGAAATCTGTAAATGAAAAGCACATAGTAATAATAATAATAATAATAATAATAATAATAACTTTATTTATAGAGCACTTTTCAAAACAGAGTACAAGGTGCTTTCCAAATAGAGCAAAAAACAACAGATAGAAACAATATGATGAGTAAGACCAATGTAGGAAGAGGCAAGAATAGATAAAACATATTTTAAAAACAAATTCAGGAAACATTAAAACTCTTTTATTAGAAACATTAAAAAAAACTAAAACTAAAATCATGAAAGGCTCTCCGATAAAAGTATGTTTTAAGAAGGGACTTGAAAGAGATCACTGAGTCAGCTGACCTGATTTCCTCGGGCAGATCGTTCCAGAGCCTCGGGGCTCTGACTGCAAATGCTCTGTCCCCTCTAGTTTTCAGCCTAGACTCTGGAACAGACAAAAGACCTCTGCTCGAGGATCTCAGAGTACGTACCGGCACGTACGGCACTAGGAGGTCCGAGATGTAGCAGGGAGAGAGGCCATGAAGGGCCTTAAAAGTAATCAGTAAGATCTTAAAATCAATTCTAAAACATACTGGGAGCCAGTGTAAAGAGGCTAAAACAGGAGTGATGTGATCATGTCTCTCTCTAATTCAGACATTTTTTTTTTTTTGCAAACTGTTTCAGTGTTGCTTTATACATTACTTATAATAATAATAATACTAATAATAATAATAACACTAATAATAATAATAAGTAATTACAATAATAAAGACGTGTACATTTAGTTATGTTTTTGTGACATTTCTGTATTTATGCCTGTTAGAAATACAATAGGTTTTTGATTTTTTTACTATTTTTCAGCCTGTTGACAACTGAGACAGCCAAATTGCTGATGTCATGATAGGCTAACAAAAGCAAAATTGATCTTGTTCAACAACAACTTCTGGAACATGTTGTCTGGAAAGTGCCAGAGACAAATTTGTACCCTACTGGCATGAGCTTTATTTTGGTTTCTATATATACAGTATAAATGTAGGTGCATCTGATGATCACCACTGATCCTGATCATAGCGGAGCACTAAAGCAACCGCAGCACTGTGCATTTAGTAATTTAGTGCTTCTAGTTACAGTATCTGTATATTGTGTTTGCAAGTAAATATTTCTTACCTCACAACACCTTCAAAGTCCCCTCCGATTCCTATCGATTCAGCTCCAATTAACTTCTTAATGTGATCAAAGTGGTCTGAAAACCCAGGTGGAATAAATCCGAGGAGTTATATTAAATCCAAAACTACTGATTCACTTTATGGCTAAGAAAAAAAAGATGCCTTACCGGCCACGTGTGAGATGTTGGCTTCATCCCTGCAAGTAATGAATTTACTGTAGAGATTCACCATGATCAACCCTCTGTTCCTTTTCTGAAACACAACATACAAGTGTCACAGCCAAGTCCAGTGACTGATAACTTAATTACACATATTTCTACTTTAAAAATAAGATCATAACCTGTAGTTTATGCACACCTGAAGGTAAGAAAGCCTAAGGTGTAGTGAGCAAAGACGACTGATTAAATATTCTATCCAACAATCATGTTGTCTTCCTCTGAAACGGTTAAAAACCTCCACACTGGTGATGACATCTTTGGCTCTGTAGTAGACGCTGCACAGCTCTAACTACTATAGGTGCAGCAGTTTGAAGTTGAGTTCAACAACAGCATGCTTTTTTTCCGTCTTGGCAGAAGCTGCAAGTAATAAGTAATTACAGTACTTATTAAGCAATACTTTTTTTTTTCTTTTTTTTTTAAATCTGTCCTATTTATCGGCTATAATTACTGGCCAATAGCCAATATTAGAAATTTCCCATCCCAGCCAATAATCTATTGGCTTGATATATATTGTGCATCCCTAATAAGAAGACATATGTAGAGAAGCATTAAGAGTAAAAAATTATCTTTGTATAGATAAATATTTCATACACAATTAACCTTTATTTATGTCTCAGTTACATTCATTAGTTGTAGTGGCAGATGGTAAACATCAGATTTATACTTGTCTTATCTCAAACATCCTGTAACCCCAAACTGCAGTAAACTAACAGCCTGTTTTGCAGCACACGTAACCACAAACATTCGTGGCATAATGAGGAACATGCACACTCATGAAAGGTCTGAGGGAGCCAGAGTTGGGCTGAGGTTGAGTAAGACAAATATATCAGCGTTACCAAAGTTTCTTTTGGTAAGTCTTCATCTGCTATGACGACATGTTGATATACTGAAAATGTACGTTCAATACTGAAATAAATATTTGGGATGATGTGCAGTACTTACACTCTGCCTGGCTGTTTCCATTGCAGAGAAAAATATTTTAAGCAATACGCTGCTCCTAAGATGTAATCATATCTTTCGACATATATTATTGGCAGTTGTGCTCAGCGGGAACAGATAGAATCTGATTGAATTCTTGTCATATTGGATTAATGATAAAAATCAAAAGTAGTCAAGGAGATTGATGGTCTGTTGTAAGCAAACAGACCTTCCAGACTCAAGTGTGGAAAAATAAAAAGTAATTAATGAGTAAGTATTAACATCAAAAGCAGAACAAGGACATAGAGTAATGGTTAGTCAAAGAGATTTTCAGAGAAATGTTGGGGGAAGAGGAGGAGAGGGCACATAAACACGCTCATAAAAGTCCTGTAATGTCTTATTCTAAGGGCAATATATTATATTATAAATGTATGTTGTTTTACAGAATAAAAGCACTCATGATAAGTGGCTTATACTAGTTCTGTTGGAAACCCTAAACCAGACAGTCAACTGACTACCAACTACAACAGAAATATACACAGTGCAGTAGATTTACTGCAGATCTTCAATTTCATCCATTATATCATTATCAGGCATTTTATGTTTGTGCATGCATATTGTGTGACTAGAGAGAAAATTGGTGCAACTCAAACGTGGTTGTGTAAATTAAGGAGGATGTGGAACAATAAAAAGTCAGAAATTAGATATTAACTTGATTTCTTGAACCTGCAAATATACCCTTAGTCGGCCTTATCACAATTACTTATACTGTCTGTTAATGGGCAGACATTGGAGGAATTGTTCAATGGTGAAAAACTGTTCATAATGTTTTGATCTTACAAAAAAAGAACAATGAACACTTATTGCATGTTCTTTGTCTTAGGTATGAAAAATGTATTAAATAATAATAATAATAATAATATAATAAAAATAAATTTTAATCAAGAAACCAGCAATTAATCAGTCAGTGATTTGGTTTTCTCACCAGTTCGTGCAGAAGCCAATCAGGTACATTGCGGTGGTGGTTACAGATAAAGTAGGAAGATGAATGGCTAAAAATAACAGGAGCCTTGGAATGCTTTATCGCGGTCAATGCTGTGTCCCAAGAAGTGTGGGAGAGGTCCACAATCATTCCCAGTCTATTCATCTCTTCCACTAGGGCCTGTAAAACACATTCAAATCCATTGGAGTAGTCATTTACAGTAGGAATGGGAGGAATGAAGTCAATTGGCTACACATGCACGCATATAAACACACTCATGCAGATAGCAATTGAGGAAGTCATTATAAAAATGTTGTAAGGGTTGTTTACATTGTAAAACAGCTTTGCTGTATTAAACAAATACACATGAAAGGATTTGCAAGTTTAATTTGGGTTATAGGAGTTTCTCTGTAAATAGCCTCTTGTCAAGAGAACATTTAGCATGCATATCATTAATCAACTTCAATAACAAGTTTCCCAGTTTCTTTTGCACAACCCTTTACTGGAGTGTCTCAAAGCTTAAAATATACCATCATATCCTCTGTATTTGGCCTGAAAAACTGACTTTCATTTCCACTACAACAATAAATCAACTACAAATACTTCTACTACCACAACTTCCAGGACTATCCATTAATAAAGAAATAATAAAAGCAAGCGTATACAGCTTCCTCATGTATGTTGGCAAATATATAATGAACAGATAGTTAACTCTGAAACATTGTGACTGACTTCTTGATTAATCACAGTCATTAAGTTCAGTTTCAAACAAGTCAAAGTTTTAAGTCAAAGTCAGCAATCATTCTTCATCATTAAAGGTGGGGTGATTTTTGATTCCCAGGTCGTCGACAACCTCAACTATTTTCTTTCCAGAAACGCTTGTCCTACCTTTAACAGTCATATCCGTCAAATGATGGGTTTCACATTTTAAATAAAATTCTTCATCTTGAATATATTCTTCATCTTGAATATACAGCAGGTGTTATACTATGTTCCGATACCTTCCCAAAGACAGTCAAAATGAGAAAACATGCTGACATACTGCTTTGTGGAAAATTAAAACAATGTTGTAAAGGCTACTTAAGATTAAGCTTACCTTCCCAAAGTGCGTCAGGCTGTTGTTCTGTCTTTGAAAGACATTATAAAGTTTTGAGGATGATTCAGCCCTGCATTAAAAAAAATCAAAACCACAAATCGTGGAAGTGTTCTAAGTCTTGCGTGTCCTTCGCTACCGGGAAATGTAAAATATATCCAAATACTGAAATTGGCTTCCAAAGAGAGTATAAATATACCGTAGGTTCATTTTCATAGAAGGGAAACAAAACACACGCAATAATTTTTTTTGGTTACACACAAGTGTGAGCCAATGAACAATTAAGGGGAAATTATTAAAAATTCCGTACTACCGTAGCTTTATAGGAAATTTGCAATCCAAATAACTGATAAATAGACCTAGAAATCCCTACTATTGATACCCTGTTATGGCCACCACTGATGCCCACACAATGCATTCAGAATAAACCTTATATTTACCAGGGAGTGTTGCAGTTGTGTGTCAGGGACATGGAGCGGACCCCAAGCTGGTAAAACATCCTCAGGGCTGGCAGGCTGCTGTCAATAGAATGCCCCCCCTCAATACTTATTAGACAGGCTATCTTATGCCTCATCTCAGAATCCTTCAGTCCTGCAATGACAGACACACAAGCATGACACATACAGCATTATCCAGAATGAAGGTCTCCAGCCAATCCATGAGAAATTCAAATTCGAAACATCTACTGGGTAAGTGACTATTATTTTTTTTCTGTTATGACAATTTGTTCGGAAGTGTGTCACATTCAGTTCTTCGCATAAAGTAATGATCCACTCAACTAATGATTATGATGCAAACATCATAATAATTTATGTCTTCTTCACAAATATGGACTGTCTGTAAATAAGACATTTTTAAGAGGATGAATTCATAAATCACATCGTTATGGATGTGTTATTACAAACATTCATTCTAGAAACAACAAAAAAAAAAAATGCAGTGGATCATAATTGTATCCAACTAGACATATAAAACAGCCTCTCTTTCATCTCCACAGTGGTTTTGTAGGTGTGTGCCTGCAATCCCATCTTGAGGTGTACTTTACCTTGGGCAGATGTAACCAGCTCAAAGTCCTGGTACTCAGTGCACATGCGTATCACTACGTCTATTTGTTCCAGAGTCAGCCTCACAGCATCCTTCTCCTGGGCCCCACACAACACATAGACTGCAAACATCTGACAACGGGGCAGGATGTAGCACAAGAGAACGGGAGAAACATTTAAGTACTGAGGGGGGCTGTCTTTCCAAGTCTGATCGTTCCACAGCACAGTCCCCTCAGGTATACAAAATGTACAAGTTCGACAAAAATCAGTGTGTGCTTTCCAACTTTCTGGAGCAATCCGCATTTTAGAAAAGACTGGTTTCTTGGGAGAGAGAGAGAGGGAGAGAGAGAGAGAGAGAAAGAGAGAGAGAGAGAGAGAGAGAGAAAAAAGATTTATTAAATTACAATACCTGTGCCTGTACATGGCCCGCTTGGAGACGGTTGATGTCTGTGGCCAATTTGGTAACATTATGAAGGTCAATTTGGCTCAGCTGATTATTGTGAAGTTTCCTCAGCTGTAAAGCTAGGTCATTATGACTGACAGATGGAGAGAGAGGGTGTAAGAAAAAAAATGGTGAAGATAATGCATTCTAATTGGATTCCAATCATTTATTTTTTATAAAATAGACAAAAAAAACAAAACAACATCCTTTACCCATCAATAAGTGGATGTCTGATCATCAAGTCATGTACTCTATCTCTCTCAGAGTATCCAGATATCGAAATACACAGAGAGGACAGCACCAATAGGTGCCTGAGGGACTTCATTCAGAATCTGCTTGAAGCACTAGTTACAGTTTTTCTAGAGGGCATATTATGAAGAGAGAAAACACAACAGTGCATTGCAATTATGTGATAAAAGAATTACAGGAGTATTACAGAAACATAATACAAACATTAAAGATAAATATCAGGTGACAGCTTGAAATAAAACATGACTGCATCATTATAAACTTAGGTTAACGTCACTGCTTAGTATTTCATGCATATTTGAAGGCCTACTTGGTATACATTATATTATGGTGAGATTGAAATGCCTCAAGGTAGCCTATAACGGGATTGTGTTTTCTCGCGATTTATTAAAATAAAAACAAACACGCAGAAACAGACTTTTACAAGACTGTTGTTGTGTTCGCTCATATGACAATGCCCACCGGACAGTAAAACAACATTCCCGTTTTCAAACAGACTACATAATACAAGAATTCAATTCAAACAACTTACCTGCCAGGCCGTTTAAAAGCTACTTGTTGACCACCTTGATGAACAACTATACTGTATGCTTAGAACCTTTCAGCTCTTCGCTCTCAGACAACAGCAGAACAAACCTGGAGGGTGTGCTACGTGCTGCATTCATTTCATGCCCGAAAAAACAGAACACACATTAATATAGGTTATACAGTATGATTAGAATGTTGGCCAAGAGCCAGAGATAGGCTAACATAAGACAGCATTCAGATTTAGGTGGACTAAATAAATAAGTGATACAATGACACTAGGGAAAGCAATCAAATTAAGTCTCACAACTTGCTATGCGCAATTTTATTTATCTACTTGTTTACTTTTTTACCCTACTTGGCTAGGCCTACTAACCGCATTGTCTGTCTCGGACATTACGAGGAGCATTTGAATGCACCACTGAGACCTGAGAATTTGATGTTGCCACCTGTTGACCAAATAATGTAATTGCTACCATAAAGGGCTCAGGCACTAATTCAGACCATTGACTCATTTTTTTCTCCCATGCATCCTCGTTGTCACGCTTGACACGTTTTTGCACTGATAATTACCTTAACTGAGCTAACATGTTTTGATTAATTTTTGATCAAGTATTCATTAAAAAATAAAAATGAGGTCGTTTGACATCAGCCTTCAAAAAACACTCAAAACACTATAAAATATACAGTCGAGGTTTCTTGAACGCTTCCGGTGACGTACGGAAAAAAAAAGGCTTTTGCTGCACAAAAAAGGTTGAAGACAAGTGACACCTGATGAAAGCATGGCTTTGGAAAGTTAAGTAAGTCGAAAGAAAATGATAAGCATGCAGATATGAAAATGAATAATGGAACAGGTATTGATAATGATAAGTAGACCTAAAAAAATGATTGTGCTGATGTTAGCTGTACAAAGTAACTTAGCTAACAGCCAACTTACAAGTTAGCTTTTAGGTAAGTTGTTTTAACAATGATTGCCTGAGCCAGCTAAGCTAACCATGCCATAAGAGAGCAAGCCAGAGAGATGCATTGTTGACACACACCCCCTTCACCCTAACCACACACTTGCTTTGTTTACCTACCTCATCTGCTTTTCTTGCTTTTGGAACACACCGAAGTAAACAGATTTTCTATAATTAGTGCTCTTAACTAAGTGAATATCGTAAAAAAAAACAAAAAAAAAACATCAGACACTGTTATTTGTAGTTTACAGTTGGGCCTATTGAGGTCCAGACTGTAGAATACAGCCTGTGCTTTTACATGCTTTCAGACTTGAATGTGTTCGTGCTTAATGAATGCGAGGTGTTTTGCACAAATGTGAATTAGTCTGGTGTTGATGGGGAGCATCAGGGTGCCACAAATGAATTTTCAATTAATTTCAGTGGGAAGATACAAAGCCTGATTCAGTGGTCCACCCACTGAGATTTGGCCTTGTAGTCTGTAATGAGGAGAGTGATTCGGCTCTGATTGGAGTACCCTACTGCTTCAATGGAGTAATCACAACTGTGTTGATATTACTCTACCAGTCCTCCCACTGTGTGGAGTGGACCCCCAGCTGACACTGTTTGAATTCAAATTAACCAAATTATTTAGTCATATTATCGACCTTGGTGTGGAATGTGACTGGCAATACAAGAAATAAAAATCGTCCCTCATGTTCCATGGTTTGATAAGGGAACTTGAGCCCTTTTTGTCATAAAGGGGTTAGGTCACTATCAGGTGAACCAATTGAGGAAATAGATTTTCTAAATATTGATGTATTTTATCAAAACCCTTAATGAAACAGACATAGAAACACTTTCAATGACCACAAGAAAAAAAGGGCCAAGAAATGTCACTGACGTCAAGTGAATTTTTTTTTTTTTTAGAATGAAGTGCCAGTGATATAAATAGTGGAACTTCAACTGTGCTACTTCAACAGATAATTTATTATTGCAGCATATTTAATTTTGTGGTCTCTATAAAATACTCGACTTGCCATGTAGTTTGGCTAATGCATTTCTGATCAACACTGGGCACTGCTAAACTTTAAACAGAAGGCCAATTCTTCAACAGGGAATCGGTGATTCTAAATGGTGAAATGGAGATGAAACGACTCTCCCCATGTGCTCCATAGCGACTGCTTTCTTTATGAAGTGCGAGCAAAATTGTGTAGGCTTGGTACCTGTAATGTTGATTGTGATATGGAGTCATCATATATATTTTTTTAAATTGGCTATGTTTTGTCACTATTGAACTTTACTATCATCTACTGGATTTTAAGGAAGTATTACATTTATTCTGGGCCAAATGTCCTATCTTGCAATGCTAACAAAAGTGAAAACTAGTTTGGTATTTGCCCTATGATTCAGATTCTCTCCTAAATTTAATAGGTTCTTCCTTGGCCCACACTCTGAAAATCGGGCCAGTAGTTTTTCCGTAATCCCGCTGACAGACAGACAGAAACACGGACAAACAGACAAACAAACCAAACTGAAAACAAAGTCCTTGTTTTGGTTGCTATGCAAAGTGTCATGATGTTTGTCAACTTGTGTTTGTAAAATGAATACTTCTTCAGTGCCCTTTTAATAACTGTCGTATTAAACCGTGAAACAAGTAACTATAACACTTCTGTGTAGTCTTCAAAGTTGTAGGTTTGTAGAGAGATGTTTAATCCCTTGCTATTCCAAGGTTAAGATGCTTAAGAAAACCACGGTGCCTTCTTTTGAATGATTATATCGCCCTGGAATGGGGCATCCAATTGCACTGATAACACCAAGAGGCAGCAGCTGTTCATCACTCTTTCAGTACTGAGTAGTGTATACTTTGTTTTTTACATCCTAACACAGCCAATTGAGCAGTTTAGTCACCATATTTATCACACTATAATTATATTTTCCCCACAATGTTGAGCCCATTAACGTTGGGGTTAGAAAGCAAAGGCTGGACAACCCAGAGCAGCTCCTCATTCCCATCTCACTATAATAGTGTTTATTTTGCTTTCCCTGAAGCCTGAAGTGTCTCGCCTCCATCTTTTACTGGGCATTATTGAAACAGACTAAAACTCATCTTTGCTGGTACAGACCCATGCACATACACACACTTGTGTATGGGTGTGTGTGTGTGTATGGGTGTTCCTTCATTCTTGTTTTATTTCACAAATATCAGTCTGTAAGCGTATCTCCTGTTTATTATCAACACCTTTTAGAAGAGACTTCTTTGAGCTAATTGAGTAGTCCTCTCATTACTGGGAGGGAGAGGGAATGATGATTAAAGTGTAGAATGTCATTTATTTACACTTCCAAAATTAAAGTAGGAGAAGAAACAACATTTCAATGGACTAGCATTGAGATTATTTGTTGTAAATGCTGCGTTAAATTATTAATACACAATCACAGATAATAGTCTATTGACAATGTAACTTTCCTGTTTGAGTGCACAAGACTGGAAATGCCTGTCAAATAAAACAATAATAGCAACCTTGAGCAAAGAGATATATACAGGTGCATCTCAAAATATTAGAGTATTGTGGAAAAGTTCATTTTTTTCTGCAATTTAATTCAAAAAGTTAAACTTTCATATATTCTAGATTTATTACACAAAGTGAAATATTTCAAGCCTGTTTTTGTTTTACTTTTGATGATTACGGCTCACAGCTCATGTAAATCAAAAATCCAGTATCTCAAAATATTAGAATATTACATAAGACCAATCAAAAAAAGGATTTATAATACAGAAAT
>JBBPCS010001490.1:0-15000 GCA_037974645.1 Hollardia meadi
TATTACTGGTTTGAACACCTCTATTCTTTTTGTCATTTGGTTGTTATTGCAAGAGATGAATAATTCATTGAGTCTTTTGTCATTAGGACCTTCCCAATTTGGCAGATGGTGCCTTGGTTCTTTTTCCTCTACAGGCTTTTGCAAGGCTTATTGCAAACTTATGCCCACATCATTGTTTGCCATATGCTCCTTCTGGACTGAGAAGTTGCCATCGTCTGTCAAATTAAAGGGCCAGCAGACACCATTTTGCTCCCCTGGATGCATGCTTGGTTTCTTGCAAAGGCTTGACTGGTTTGAGGATATGGGTCGTGTCGGTAACCTGCAGTTCAGCTAATCAGATTGCAGACCGGGAAACACACTGTCCAATTGATTGGCTGAGAAGCAGCCGAGACAAACTCTAATTGGCATTGAGTGGGATTGTTCAGTTCGGCTTTGCAAATGTCAGAGTGCGGATTTGCCAGAATCACTGAAGCGAGAGGGATTTCTGTTTCCCACTATTGTTTTGTTATCCAAACCAAGTGGGAAACAGGTAGGGGCTTAACTTAGATATTGCAAGGAAAAGATAATGCCATTGCAGAGGGAGAGTGTGGCGATTTCCACCACTGAGCTGACATTGGAGAAAAGTCAGTTGATAAAAGCAGTTATTCAAGTTTGCAGTTTTTAGATATGAGGAGGAGAGTCAAAGCCATGGAAAGGCAGACAGAAAGTTAGATTTTTTTTTTTTAATCTCCCCTCAGTCTCCTGTCTGAAAGAGCAAGATGAAAAGAACTTTAGAAGTTGCTGGTGGAAAAGGCGAGCTGAATGTAAAGCCGGCTTGGCAAAGACAAATGGGTCTACAAAAGCTCTCAAGTTGTGGAGCAACAATTAACTCGCTCATTGTATTTCTCCTCCCTCACCACCTGCCATACCGACAGGCTCTGATTAAAAATGCATGGGTCTCACAAGCCTCTTGGATAATTAATAAGGTTTCCCCATAGTGCTACTAGTTAGAGCAAAAGAGACAGCAGAATCAGATGAAACACAAACAGTAATGGCTTGCACAGAGAACTGAAAGCTAACTGTGAAGATAGTATCTGATCTTTCATGTGGCTATACAATGAGGCAAAGTTTTTCCGGTTGGGCGTCTCCAGCAACAATCAGCCCACCAGTATAGGCAGAGTTAGTGTCACGCTCTACTCGCTGAGCTGTACAGGACCAGGCCTGTTGCTGCCCAAACACAAGTAGGTACACTGCTCACTCAGTCTTTAGGGTAGCCCCCAGTCTGTTTCCCGACCACACAATGTGAGCTCTTAAAGCTTTAATTCTTTGTAGAAATGGCAACAGATTTCTCCTGGAGGCACGAACGTTTCCGCGTTTCCTGGGGATTCCTTTGATCTGCTGGAGATTGTGCTTTGGATGGCGCTTGAAGCCCACTTTGATCTCCTAACATGAAGCACCATAGGAAGCGTTCTGCTTTTCTGCAAGATTGCTGCATGAATGAGGTCATCCTCTATAGCTGCTTAAAGGCCAACCTTAATGAGCTCAACTTGTAATGATCTGCAAGATCATCGTCAGTGTTTCTTCTTCTCGTTTTCCCATACCTCCTCTTTTTCAGGTTCACTATTATTGAGCTGAATCATTTCTTATTCTGCTGCTGGTAGCCAAGGAGTCATGCGCATGAAGTCTCCGTCTTCACACTTGATTTGAGCGTTGTGAAAGAAGCCTTGCTCCTCTTGGATTTCATCCCATTTGACAAAAGCCTCTTATAAAATAGAAAGTGAAACCAATATCAATTTAAAATTGTGCAACACTTAACCAGCACACCCATGAGTTTGATTCCAGTCAGTTTGTTGTGTTTATGTGGTCATTGATAATGAAGTAATTTCACATTTGGGCAGATACTGAATTGGTGACACTAATGTTGGGTGCCCACCTTGAAACTGTGCTGATTTTATAGATCTTTGGTGCTGTTGGGTTGAAGATATGTGTGTAAAGCATCCACATTTCAGAATTTGTTACTTCTCCGTGTTCTGTCAGAATTGGTTTTATTGGTCAAGCATGTGAACACATGCAAGGAATTTGACAGTTTTTTTGTTTCTCTAAAGTAGTCCACCACAAGCTTATTGGTTGTACTGACATTGAGCTTAAGGTGATTCAGTACAAATCAATACAGCGATAACTTCCTTTTTGCCATAACTACACGCTATTACCTTTCTCCAATATATATTTACTGTATATGAGTCTGGAGAGACGTGGATACATATTGCAGCTTGGAGGTATACAACAGCAAGATGGTAATTCTAAAGTTTCAGGCACATACTGCTCTGTCACATTCTTGGAAACAGTCATTCTGGGAGCAAGGAAATATTTTCTCTGACAGTCAACATTTCTCAGACTTCCTTTGTGGGCTCACCACCTTCTAACATGACGTACAGTGACACTGTATTACTTGGACACTTGACAAGTGACTGTGTCCAATCTGTGTTAAATAGCCTATTTTAGGAGAGACTTTCCACTTGTTAGGAAGATGCATATTTCCTGCTCTGTAACATGAACCAGCAGATAACTTGACTTTCTGGTCAATTTCAAAATTTCAAACTTTATGTGAAAAAATGCATACAAAAGTCTTGTTCTTAGGGTCAGTACAGCAATCCATTTGGAGCTTCTTGAAAATAGGACGATGCCCTTGAAATTTATATAAAGTCAAATAAAATACAGAGACACACAAAGGTGGTAAAATCTTGGGACAGGCTGTGACTCACCATCAGCCCTTTGTCCACTGGCTTCAGGGCACGGCTCTGATAAACACTGACAGTATTACTTACTTTGCAGGCCTATCTCTGACGCTGCTGATGCACCCGTTTGGTTTCTTCAGCAAAGCACACACATACTGCCCTGACCAAGTGTTGCAATCCAACATATCTTTATTTAATTGGGTTTGTACTCTTTGCTTCATGAACCATTTAACATAGTGAGTCACTAATGAAATTTCACTGACCATGATGATCACCACACAAATATGCCACTAATGATTTTATCAAGTCCTGAATGTCTTAAACTTTTATTATTACATCCTCTGTAAATAATTGTGATGATATCATTGATTGAGTTGCTACCAGATGGTGTAATTATGTAAAGCTGTACATGTATTTGACACAAAATATTCATTGGAGTGTAGTGTGCAGTCACCCTTAGTTGCAAGCAGTCATACACAACACCAACAAGAACAACAACAATGTCACACATCCAGGCCCTCATTACCTTCATTATGGCAGTTAAGTTGTCAGTCTGGCTGCTAGTCCACCTGTTTGTTTGTTAGCATGGTATTTCAAAAACTACTAACATATTTATATTTTCTTTAGTAAAATAACTGTTTTTGTTTTTTTTACTGTGAGCAGTTGATGCAAAATTAATGTCTCTTGGATTTTTTTGGACCTATATATATGCATACTGTACATATAGACCACATCCATTTACACAATATTTGAAAATAAAAATTTTATGGGCACTTTTTTCTATTTTTGTTTTCAGTTTGATACAGTATCACAAACCATTATATGGCAATAGTATTATTTTCTTACACCCCTAATTTCTTCTCACTCCACTTCTGTTGTCAATATTTTCTTCTCATTGTTTTTATTTTTACAAAGGTCTCTGAACATGGCTATTTTTCAAACGTATTCAACTTAAACAGCAAATGTTTTTATGCACACACTTTACTGTTTTTTTGTTTTTTTTCACTATTTCTTACCAAGTTTCCTTCCCAATTGCATAGCATGGTAAAATGTTAAGAAAGATACCCTTAAGAAAGCATAAAACTGTAGATATGGCTGCTGGTGACCATACCAATGTCAAGACTTTACTCCTTTTTCTCTGTTGCTGTCTACATCTGTCTCCTCTGATTTTTTTTTTGATTTTTTTTTTTTTTGCTCCATGGCGTCTGTACAGCTGGTGCTTAAGTCGCCTTTTGCTAAAAGACCCAGAAATGGAGAAACGGGATAATCTTCTAGTATACGAAACAAGCTGGGACTGGGCCTCAAACTGATTCAAACTGCCCATATCTGGCATTACAGAGGTGCTTGGCACAGTGCACATGTTGAGCAACTCAGATCTTTATCCAAATGTGTGAGTGTCTGTGCAAATCTTGGCCAAGCTGAACCTGTCAGCAATTCCCAGAGGACTTGCTGCCAATGGAAATTTGACGCATCTAAAATCTGCTTCTCAACATGGTCCATATTTCAAGGAGCTGGCTGATTTGTTGGTCGGCTGCCAAGGATTTTGCGAGTAGGATTATATTTATTTACCTTCTGTTCAACAACATAGAGGATTCCTGGCGACAGATCTGGAACATAGGATGGATTTGTGAACTGCACGGAAAGGTTGTTTGTACAAATAAGTTTTTCTTTTTTGTAATGACTGTTTTTTAACATACATTTACTCCTCATTTAATCTCTATTAATTCATATTATAATTTCTATTCATTTTTATGCATCAAAGAAACCTTTACACAAAAGTGCTTCCTGAAGCCATCTTCTAGCAAATGTCAGCCCGCAAGAACTGCAACTAGTTCTGCATGCATGAGCTGAGGACCAACAAAATAGAGAAAACGAAATAATCGTTTGTACATTCTGTTAATTCCCTCTGTTTGCATGTTAAATCAATGTGTAGCCTTTAGCACTTGAGCACATGAGTATGAAACTGCATCATGTAACTTGAATTGTAAATAGAGTAGCTAAGTTGACAAGATATGCAAAAGCAGTCAAATCCTCAAATACAGTAAACTCTCATATCAAAGTCAGTATTGGAATAATGGTGGAACCTATAGCTGGGGTGTGGCCAACACAAACAAATAAAGGTAAAAACACTGAAATAACCTGCAGCCTACAACAGCTCACATTGTAATACTGTACATTGTATTGTGTTGTATTATGGTTCGTGCACACTGCTTGTTGTACTTTGGTCTGTCTCAGAAAAGAGGAGCAGAAATCAATTGGAAGAGGAAGTTATTTTTTACCTCCTCCTTGGGTGGCCAAAGTCTGGCTTATTGAGCTGTCTTATTTCAGAAATTTCCGAAACAGCAGTGTGCACCACATTGGTTTTTTTTTTCCCAAAAAGGAATGATCTGCAGCAGCCATGGTAGCTTGAGGCATCCACTGAGAGCAAACAATCTCGACTTGTCATTATTTCTCTGCAAAGTTTGTTCAGTGAGGCTCAGCAATGAGGTATGTTTCCATAGCCAAAATGGGGTTGGGTGCTAGACGGAGAGCCAGGTTACCTGTGTCGCTGTGTAATTTCTCCCCTGCTGGACGACCCAGTGTCGTACTGCTTATCAGACATTACAAGAAGAATGTAAATAAAAAATCTCTGCAGGGAAGCCCCGCTGCCCTCACACCACCGCCCACACACAACAGCAACATCACAGGTCAGATAAAAAGGAATCAGACTGGAGAAATTTGATTGGTGTCCACAATCCCTGGTTATACAGTAAGTCAGAATTGGAGGGGTGAGAGGAGAAGGCAGGCTGTGGTGGTGAGCTGTTGCCCTCATTACCTCAGCTGGCAGAGGGACTGTTTGTACGCTGCCATGCTGATAGGACAGGGCAGGGTGGTTCCCATTAGAGGATGTGCTTTGATGGAACTTTGTACCTTATGGGAAAGAGAATTTAATGTTTGTTTCCCAAGATTTCCAGTCACACCAGCGAAAGAAATAGAATTGAAGTAAACTACATATGAGCTAAATGATACAAATGTACTAAATGTACTAACAATGGAAATGTTTAGTGGGTATTATTTTTGCCATAGTTGCCCTCTTAGTTTAGCATGTTAGCATGCCAGCATTAGCTTATTAGCACTAAGCACAAAGAGCTGCACTAAATCTGCCAAGGCCAATCAATCAGCTGATATTAACTTATTTGCAGATATATTGATTATATCTGTGTATATTCCAAACAATAAGCAACAAAAATTGCAATACAGAAATGTTAAACTAAGTTTAAGGTAATTTAGAAACATTATCACCTTTATGTAGTTTGTCCCCCAATGAACACTGTTTATTTATTTATTTTCTAGCCAAAATGTTCCACATCCATATCTTGGTCACAATTAAGTAAATCATTATCAGGTTTTTTAAAAGTCCATTTATTTGATATCAGCATCAGTTTAACTAAAAACAGCATTGGTCGAGCTACAGCTGAGGCTCATGGGTATGCCATTAATTTTGTAGTATTTTCTCAAAACCAAAGTACCGGGCATGAGTGGTAAACATGAATGCTTCTACATTTCATGGCAATCAATCCAACAGTTGTTGAGGTATTTTAGTTTGAGCTTCAAAGTGGTGGACTGATTGACTGACAGAATAACTAACTCACAATCCAGCTCATTACCATCGTCGCTTTTTCAACCTGTCCTCTTTTCTCCTGTTTTATGTCACTCTCCACTCCACTCCACTGTGCTGATATCGTGAAAAGATGCAGTTAAACTAGATATCTCAAACAGTCAATGCGAGACCACCCAGCATATTGCAAATCAACAAGTGCAAAGCAGAAAGAGATTTTTAAGCACTGTCACTCAAGCCTCGACCATCTGCAAATCCCTTTGGACAGAGATCCCTCTCTTCTCAGTGCGTTTTGAAGTAACTGCACAGCTACGGGCGGCCATAACAGAGATCTGACCTAAAAGCAGCAGGGAAAAGGGCAGAGAAAGTCATTTCCAAACAGCACACTGAGATAGGGATTTAACATTTGTAACATTTGTTAGTAGAGCTCAAAGGGTTTTATGTCACCTCTTCCCTGGATCTGACAAAGCCAGCTTTAATTAGTGATAATGAAACCTTGAGTGAGTCTTTGGCTGTGTCCAGCAGAATATTCACTATACATAAATCGCTCAAACATGTTCTCCACAGCAGGCAGATTATTAAAGACTCTCTGACCATCCAGTCTCTCAGTCTGTGCAATACATGTGCAATATACTGCTCAATCCGTTGCAGTGAAAGCTACTGCTGTGTGCTGTATTCTGTTAAATTTCTGCAGCTTTCACTCTCCCTTCTCCTGCCACCGGCCTGGATCTGCTTTTGTTTACTGGGAGATTTAGTTGCTCACTGAAGGTACAAACGAAAGCCCCCAAAATACATGTAGGCTTATGCCTAAACCAGATGTTGCATTTTAAAGGAACAGTTCAGCCCAAAATCAAAAATACATATTAACTGTAGTGCTGTTTATCCATCTAGATAGTTTTGGAGAAGAGCTTTGGAGATATCGACTGTAGAGATGTCTGTCTTCTCTCCAATCAAATTAAACTAGATGGCAGTTCGCTTTTGCTGCTCAAAGCACCAAAAAAAAAACAAAAAAACATTTGAAAAACTCAACAGCAACGTCTCTTTCAAGAAATCATGACTCGCTTCCTCAAAATAATCCACAGACCTTGTTGTGAGCACTTTAATTTAGGAACTCCTCCTCGGCTGAGCAGTCACGTTAGCTAGCTTAGTTAGCTAGCTTAGTTAGCTAGCCTCTCATCCATGAGTAGATGCACACTTCCTTCTGTGTGGAAAGAAAATAGTTCCTACATGAACAACAAGGTCTGCGGATTATCTTGAGTAACCGGGTCATGATTTCTGGAAAGACACATTGCTGTTGAGTTTTTCAAATGTATTTTTTTTTGGCACTTTGACCAGCACAAGCAAAGTGCCATCTAGTTCCATTATATTGGAGAGAAAGCAGACATCTCTACAGCCAATATCTCCAAAACTGAGCAACTCACACCAAAAGAATCTAGATGGATGAATAGGACTACAGGTAAGAGGAAAAATATGTATTTTTGATTTGGGGGTGAACTGTCCCTGTGAAGTATTAAAAAAAAATAAACAATTGTACGTAAGTTGCTTTCCTAACTCCTAAACACAGTCTCACTGCGTGAGTCTTTTAGAATTTATAGTGGCATGCAACTTTGAGCCTTATCTCAAAGCCCCGGGTCATAGTTTGATGCTGTGATGTAATTTCTTCCACGCAAACGCAAACGCAAAAAAAACCTTTTCACAGAGTGCCACAAGACTCTGAGTACTAAAAGATGTCTTTCTGTCCCACCTCAGCAGATGGAGCACAGCCCGAGCTCTTCATCTTCAATGAGTTGTGTGCCCTGAAGGACGAGCAAGGGCCTTGCAAGGCCATTAAAGACCGATTCTTCTTCAATGTCGACACTGGACGCTGTGAGCTGTTTGAATATGGAGGCTGTGGAGGAAACGCCAACAATTTTGAGACCTTGGGAGCTTGTGAGGAAACTTGTGTAGTCTCAGGTGAGTCTGACACTTGTGCACTCCATTAATTAACAGTTTTTGACATATTTTATTATCTCCGTTTGAAGTCAACAGTAATAGTGAACCAGACCCCAATATCATTGATACAAAGAAATGATTTTTCATAATAGCACATTGGACAAGGATGTATTATAACTTTGCATTATTATGTTGCAGCTAGCAAATAATCACTTTTGTTCTCAAGGACCTTTAGTTCCTCATTAAAACTTTATTGTCACCTTGGGCATAAAATCCTATTACAAAGTCATTTTGTTGGTATGTGGCTAAAGTGGAACATTACCAGCACATTAATTCTGAACAGTTTTCCTGGAGGCATTCTGTTAATGAAAAATATGGGCACTTTTAAGAGAAACGACTGGCATTGTATCATTCATAGTTTAAACATACTAAATTGAAGTTAATTTAATTAATAAAAACTAATAACATAATTTTCAAACTACTGGATTTCATGATTCTTGTGTCTCAGTCTGAAAATGACTTTTAAGTGTCTTTAATCTGAAGTTCTTATATAATAAATAATCTTATAATAAAACAAAACACCTCATAACACACACTGGATGTGTACAGCCTTGAAGAAATGGATAATTATCAACAATGTTAAAGATGAAAGGGCCAATTGGTCAGCTTACATTGACCACCTTTAAAACTGGTAGAGGCAGAGCTCTTAAGAGTGCATTGAAAGTTCAGAATGGGCATGTACAACTTAACAGTCTTAGTTTTGGTGAGCTTGGCAAGTCCAATTTGAGGCTGTAACGTTAGTATCCACAGTAAACATGTCAACAACTTTACCATGTGACCGTCCCACAAAGTTCACAAGCAATACTCCAACATCGAAGCAGCGAGAAATCCACAGAGAGCAGAAAAAAGTTATGTCCTCTGTTCGTCTCTGTTACTCCCATATAGTATGTCATCTTTTGTTGTTATCCTGATGATTAAATGTCTGACAGAGTCTGTTTTATTTCAGTACATCGACCGAGTCACTAGCTTGTAGCAGGAGCAGTCCACAGTTGGAGAGAGAAAGGTACCGTCGTGGCACAGACAGTTCTCGTTAATTTCCGGGAAAACAAAAAATTCTGCAAAAAACATTCCACCAACAGGCTGCCACCAGTGTGACGCTGGTTACTCTTAGCGTTAACTATAAACTGGCTTGTAACTGAACTAAAACTACTGTCGGTTCGTGAGAAAAGCAGGAGCGCAGTCATCTCAGGTTCACTTTAATGTCTGCTTAAAGAGTTGGAAAACTGAACTCTGACAACAAATGTACAGTAATACATCACCTCACTACGTTACATAACATCGCTCTGCCAATCTTAACCATCATTCAGATAGATAGATAGATAGATAGATAGATAGATAGATAGATAGATAGATAGATAGATAGATAGATAGATAGATAGATAGAGAGGAATTAGTTGGGTACTACAGAAAAACACAAGCCATACTAATGTTAGATTTATGCTCTTTTATCAAGGTTCAAAATATTAAAAACAAATGACATATGTTTCAACTTTTTAACCAAGATGTTACGTTATGTTGTGTTGCCTTATGTTATGTATTTATGGTGTACTTTCGGTCGTAGTGTGGTTAGGTTTAAGGCAACAAAATTACGTGGTTAGGTTTAGGAACAGATCATGGTTTGGGTTAAAATAAGTACATTTTAATGTACATGTCATGTAGATGACGTACGTTACATACTAGGGGTGAGAGAGTACACCACTATCTGTATCTGTATCTGTACTCGAACTGGGCGGGGCTACAAACTGGAAGTGCTTAAACCAGACACGGGTGTGGCTAACCGTAGATTAATTTAAGATTGGGGTTATCAAAAGTTGTTATATTTATTATTTATTACAAAACCATTGACTGAACAGCCTCAGAATTGATCTTCAGATCAATGTTTTTGACCACACGAATGAGAAACTATTTACAGAATAAGTTTTATTTAAAAGAACTTATGACAACGTAGGCTCTGACATACTTCTAGTTGCTGTAGCCTGTAGCATATACTGAATCCTACTCTGTTGCTACACTTGCTACCCCTTCTGCTCTGGAAAACAAATCTTTGCTAAAATGCATCGTTACCGTTGAGCTAGCGCGGAAATGTCACCACAGACAAAGGTCTAAAAGTGTGTGTGTGTGTGAAACAGAGATTTATCTGGCAGTGATCAGCTTAATCAGCAATGTGTGAACTCCTTTGGCAAGGGCCTGAAGGTAATGGACGTTTGCTTATATGAAAAAAAAGCCCTGCACTTCAGGCTAAACTTATATAACTTAAAAGAAGTCAAGATTGACGTTTCTTTTCATACGGGACACGATTAGCAGTCTCTCTGAGTGAAAGTCCTGTGTTCTGCTCATTCATCCACCCCGACCTCGTTCCCATGCGGCCTTTGTCGCTCTTTGTACTACTTCACCTGAGTTGCTCTGAGTGTCTAATTTGCCGAGGATGGCTTTACATGAGAATTAGTTGAAAGCCTGGTGTGTCTCATACAGATGCTAAACGGTACTTTGTACGTCTGTGTTAGACTCAAAGGTGCGTAACAAAATGCCTACATGTGACGACCACGTTATCAGGGCACAAACAGTACACAGATAAATGCATCAAACAAGTGAATAAAGACAGCAATAAATCTAACCTCAGAGAGGAAGTTTGCAAGTACACATAATTAGCATAATACATCTGGAGCCTGTGTTTGTCAGTCTTTACAGGTGAACAGGTGTTCAGTCAACAAAGACCAAAGAAGGTCCTGATTTTTGGGTTGTTTTTCTAGTTCAATGAGAGTGAAATGAAAGATGCAGCTAAAAAATACTGTTTCCCCCACCGGATTCTGAATGGATTTGGAGAAGAGCTATGGCAGTGTTCCCAGGTATGTGTGGAGTTCAAAATAAAGCAGATGAAAACATTCAGATATTTATAACAGGGATTCAGTTATTTTCTCTCCCAGCAGCCAGAAACATTGTGGCTGATGTGCCTGCCACACATAGATTGGATTGTAATTCGAAAATGCATCCGTCACTTAGAATTATGTTAGGGATGTATACGTCGATTTTGGACTGTCTGCATTAGCTACTTTGGATCAATTGCCAAAGACCAATAACTTGTAAAAGAGGCAGATATATGAGCATACAGGCATAAGACATGATCCCTTTTTTTTTTAAATCTAATGTTTTATCAGACCGTCAACATTTCTATAGTTCCCTTGTCCTTCATGCAGAATATGACTAAATGCCACACTTAAGATCAAGTATGTTATGTAGCAGCACATTGTTGAAACCGGACGTTTTAAAACAATGCAAAAGCAGCCGATGATGATTAGGCTCACAGTATGCAATTACAATGAAAGACATAAGTTGCGCGGGATCATGGGAGTTATTGACTTCATTGTTAAACAGCCACCATTGCCGAATCTGATGCGACTCAGGCAGCAAAGTTCACAGAGGAGTTAATGTTTTAAAGTTTTATTCACATAATGTTTAGTCACGTTCACATACTTCCCTCCCCACTCTCGGACTCTCTCCTGGAAGTTATAGCGACAGGCGACCAAATTAAACGCACGTTACCTTGTATAAAATTACGGATTTCTCTGGGTTTGAACATTGGAGGAAACATTTGGGATAGTGTAACTCAACAAAATAAATCACAAAGGTCTAGCCGTTTTTAGACATTTTAGTGTAGAAATGCTGCACATTATATCTTTAAAACTCGGGAGTTAAAGGTCACTATGAATGTGTGTGAATATGACAGAGATGGATCAAAAGTGTCACTGATTAAAACATTTATTTTTGCAGCATCTTCCTTAATCAATTGTTCGTGGTGCATGGTGATACCTGCTGCATGTCACTCACCACACTGCACTGCTGTTGTTAATGCAATGTCAGTATTATATTAGAATACTGCTGCTCTCGACAAGCAATTAAAGCTAAAACAATTAGACCTTTCACCCCTGGGAATTTAATTTATCCATAGTGAGAGGAGTTGTTCTTGGTTGAAAAGCACTTGAGGTGAGCGGGCATTGCAGAGATACGCATGTGAAAAACGATGTACGTCCACAAAAGGAAACTGGAGAAAGGCAGAAGGACACCTTTCTCTGCAGCATAACAGGTGCATACAGTATGTAATTGTATCTGCCATCTACAGCGGGAACAACAATACATCTTTAATACTCGGCTTGTCTGATTCACGTGAAACATGCCCTCGCATGCATAGCAAGAGCACATCTATCAAAGTATTTAGATGGTGTGTTATTCTGTGGTGTGACAAAGCACTTTCTCCCACTGGAAAAGAATAACCTTCAACTTCTTATTGCATGTCATGGGATACATTATACAGTCAGACCCGAGGATCTTGAATGAATTTGCATCCTGCAGGCATTGCCCTTCGTCAGTCTTCAAACCAACAAATCAGCACTGTACAGACACATCTGGAGGTGAATAAGGTGACATGTCAGCACAGTAAAGCTGGTCTGTGTGTATGGTCTTAGTCATGATTAAGAGTAAGCTATTAGTAAGCGCCATACAAATTTGTGTCAGGACATTCAAAGAGCAGTTTCATGACTATTTTTATTGGATCCAAAATGGCTTGTTGAGTAACACCTGTTAGTTGTGGGTGCTTTTATGTACATTGAGCCGCACTTCCCTGTGTATCCATTATTGCTGTGCTGGGCGGTGACTTTGGCTTAGTGGTTAAAACTAGAATGAAAAGAAATAAACCAAATTCTGTCCCAATTTGAAGCAGGTTTTGACTCTGTGTTCTATTTGAGTCTGTTGTGTTCACACTGAAAAAGTGACAAAACTAAAGATTCCCTGTTCCCTGAGTTTTTGGCCTACTCGAAAAGGTCTTCCACACTGTGGAGGACATCATACCTTGTCTCAGTACCCAAGAAGGGGCACCCTCAAAGTCTTCAATGGCTTCAGACCCGTGGCCCTGACATCCCACGTCATGGAGACCCTGTTCTCCCACCTCAGGCTGGTCAGAACAGCACTGGGCCCCTGCAGCTTGCCTACCAGGAAAACATTGGAGTAGACAACACCATCATCTACCTGTTACATCAGGCTTATTTCCACCTGGACAAGGCATGGGCCACAGTGAGGATCATGTTCTTTGATTTCTCCAGTGCTATATACAGCCAACACTCCACTTGTTTTTCTGCCAGTCAGTTACTAAAGAATTACCTGACAGTTTATAAGACTGAGGAACTGCATCTCTTAAACTGTTGTGAGTAACACAGGGGCCCACCAGGGGACTGTCCTCTGCCCCTCCTGTTTTACTCTTTACATCTCTGACTTCAGCTACAACACGGGGTCATGCCACCTGCAGAAGTTCTCTGATGAAACTGCAGTAGTATTAGTGGATAACTGTTACATGAACCACCTGGAACTGAGCATTAGCAAGACGAAGCAGCTGATTATGCACTTCTGCAGGACTAAGCCTCCTCTGTTCCTGGTATCTATCCAAAGGGACGATGTTGAGGTGGTTCACTCATACAAATACCTTGGAGTGCACCTGCATGTCTAGCTAGAGAGGGTTGGGAACATAGAGTAGGGCCAGCTCCACTTACTGATGAGGCTCAGAGGTTTCAACAGGATGCTGCAGATGTTCTATCACTGTGTGGTGACCAGTTAGAAAGGCCTGCTCAGTGATTGGAAGAGGAGTTGGGCTGGACTGTCTGTCTTCTGTGATGGAGAAGAGGATGCTGTCTTGAGGGTCTTGAGCCTCTTACCCCAGAGGTTTTCTGCTGAGCAGCACAGGAGGTAATTCTTGTCGGTGGCCATCAAAGTTTTGAACTCATCCCCACTCTGTCACAGTGGATATGAGTGGAATGGGAGGCTTTTTTTTCACTATTTTTTTTTACTGTGTGGTTCATTTGTGTAGTGCTGCCATGACATGAGATTTCACTCCTAGGGATAAATAAAGTATCCACTGATCTATCTAAGAGCCACTTGATTAAATTATTGTATCCCATTCGCGTGTGCAGGGAGCCAACAGGAAGTCAGCCAGCTATGCCAGAGGAAGTCTGTTGTGTGTATAGCCTCAGCTGGCTCGGCTGGAGAAGGACTCTACTGAGCATGCTCTGTAGACCCAAAACACAGAAGTGCAAGGAAGCCATATACAGTGAGCGACTTTCATAAGAGTGAGTGGAGCACCAACTTTGAAGGCGGTATCCACTCCTTCTTAATGCCTGGTGGGGTGATACAGTTACGGGAAAATATTGGGAAATAAATAAAAACAAACAAAACAAAATCTCCAACACATTTTGATTTCTTTTTGTAGAGTTCAATTGGCATTGCCTTTTCAGAGTCGTTACTTTCGAGTCGGACAGTCCCTGCAAATACAGTATATTCCAAAGATGAGTGTGAAGTATATAGTATATAAAATAAGTATGGAATTGAAAACACCTGCATTTAACAAACAACAGACATCGCTGTAAACAAATGAAGCCATTAGTGAGAAAATCAGGAGCTCTACCTGAAAATGAATTATCTTATCAGGCTTATTAACTGTGATGCATTTGTAAATTCATTTAAAATGAAACTAAACTAACCAGTCTTTTAATTTTCACTGAAGAATACCAGCCTTTAATATACAGTATTTAGTGTGATCCTAAACCAAAGATTGCTGTTGTTTTGTGCCCGTTCAATATGATGATGAATGTTTCTTTCAGTGGCAGCTCCTGCCAAATTTCTCGGGGGGGGGGGGGGCAAATGTTGTGGTGATGG
>JBBPCS010001491.1:0-14997 GCA_037974645.1 Hollardia meadi
CATGTTAAGTGTCATGAGATAACTTTGTTGTGAATTGGCGCTATATAAATAAAATTTGATTTGATTTGATTTGATCTATCCATGTTGACCATTCTACTCATATAGTCATATTTCTATCTTTATGTTTTGATGCATCTCCTTTATTGTTGTTTCTTAGATTAACTGCAAATGATCAAGATAATCAGTTACCGTACAGGCCATTCCTGTCATAGGGAGATACAACTAGTAGAAATGTAACATTGTCATTTTGGTAATAAGTTGATACCATAAAAGCAGGTATACCTTATCAGGTCATATTTAAATAAATATCCCATTGGTATTAAACATAATCTCAGCTGATGCATAGACAAGTAAATGTCTAAAGGTTCAAACATTTAAAAACATAAAATCCTGTCTCATAGTCAGGCATGTTACAGCAAAGCAGCATCTCAGAAATTAATTTCTCATGCATTTCATTTGGGAGTGGAATGTTCAAATGGAAAAATCAAGAATCCCTATGCTGGTTTCATGTGTGAAACCTGAAATCACCTTCTCTCGGGCTGAGAGGACCTTCTTGATCCCCACTAAAGAAAAGGCAGAGATGGAATGCTTGGCTTCTTTAAAGTGAGGACAGGATTTCTGACAGCTTCTCCCCCTAACTGTGCTCTGTGATTTGGCCTTTCAAAGATCTTTCACAGGACAAAAAATAATTCTAAAAGGAAATGATGAGTTTATTTTAGACCTGCTTTAACTCTCCATTTAGAGCATGTCTTATAAGCCACAATACAAGTTTTCTTTTCGTCACTTTACTTTAAGTGGGGAGGTTTGGGGTATTTTTTGACAAGAGTAATCAAGCACGTTCATGCATTTTTTTTTGTTGCTATATGTAACCTTAGTAGTGAAGGCAATAATTGGTATGTGTTCTTTTAAAACCAGGATGGGGAAAACTGCCGAGCGTGTCATTCTAAATAACCATTTGTCAAAGGAGGAATATTTCATTGCAGCATCTTTGGCAACACAACAAAGAGGGCAGGCAACAACCACTGGGTAAGTACACTTCCAGCTTAAATGTTCAAGACTCGATTTCAGGGTACCACTTGGGTTAGGGTGTGTTTCTTAAATGTACATGTATTTGAGTTCCCCTTTTGTCAGTGTCACGTGTTCTTGTGCCAGGATATGTGCTGTTGGGATTGAGTGGGGAATCTCACTTTATCCCATTATAAACACACAGTGGCAGCATCTGGAGGAGGAACTGCCAGTACACATCTGACCCCACCATGACCAGCTGTACTTATGTGAACACAGGAAGGTGTGTGCTTATAGCAGTGAGTATCAGTGGGGACAGACTAAGCTGTCTCCATTTTGAACACCAGGCAAACTTGAAAACATCAATCATGTCATAATGGAAACTCTCAAGCTTTTTGCAAGGCATTGTGGGGGAGATTTAAAGGCTCAGGATGAACAAAGGATGAGCTTTTGTTTCAATGACAGAAACTGCTGCCCCCTCCCACCACCCACCCCCTCTCGTTTTAATTCTTCGGGATGTGAGCGTGGCTCATGTCTGTGAATGCCAATGGAAGGCAGCTCTATGGCTTTTCTATGAATTACATTATTGATTCCCAATACTGCTCAGAACACAAAATGTAATTATGCACAGACCCCGCCCTAACCCACCCTCATCCTCGCCAAACACATCCTCTTCTTTCCCTTCCCTCTTTTGCTCTCTTTTACTCGGTGGCTTTTCATCAATTTGTCTTTCACTGCGCCCCTCAGTAACCTGCCCCCCCCCCCCCCCCCCCCCCCAACAGCCATCACCTGACCTCTCTAAAGCCTCTGAGTGCCCTTCAATCATGTCATGCCGGCCACGGTTTTCTGGAATTGCTCTGCAGCAGCATTAGCAATTCAGTTCATTTCAGTGGGTTGTAAAGTCCTTAAGATGTGATTTTTATTCTATGTTTTAAAAACTGACACAATCAATCAAATTTAAATCTGGAAAGCACCCAGTGACAATCAATTTCTGCTTGGCATTTGAACCACACCAATCGAGATAAAATAGTATGATTCTCTCTCTCAGTCTCTCTCTTCAAATGTTGATTATTTGTGTATTGGATGATGTGATGATGAACAACTGCCATGTTTTTCTCAAGTGAAAATGGGCAGAAAAGACCAGTAAGAATGTCGAAGACCACTAAGAAACTGTCAATAATCTACATGTAGGGTACCTGAAATAGCAGAAGCTGAAGTCCCACCTTGTTTCCTTGCTTCTTTTTCACTAGTCCCTAGTGCCTAGATAAGCACATGAGCTAGTACTAAGGCCCAGTAAGTTTAAAAAAAAACAGCTCATCATATCAGGAAATAAAATGAGGCTTGTGTTTAACCAAAGTTTCTGAGAAAATCCATTATGTTAAGAACTGTAGACTGGAGTTCGTCTCCTGTTTGAAACCAAGTGTCACCAGTCATTTCCTAAACCTAACCAAGTAGATTTTGTGCCTAAACTTAACCAAATGTCACTGATCTTTTTCCTTAACCTAACAAAGTAAGTTTTGTGCCTAAACTTAGCCAAACGTCACCGATGTTTTGTGCCTAAACTTAACCAAAGTAAGGTAGACCTTGTACATCTGGATAAGATGCAACCTGGGATGAGAACGGGTTGGCATACTACAATGGGACAGGAAACAATGACTTTGGCTAGGTAGAGGGGGGGGGGGGGGTCTCCTATGGGCTCCCACCACAAGAATAACAATGTTTAAGCAAAAAGAGACATTGGGTGGATTGAAAGCAGAGGTGAAGGACACTGAAGGAGATGAGGAAGGAGAGGACTGACAGGATGAGAATGGCAGGGGGAGGAGGATAAGATGGGGATAAAGCAGAGAGAGCCAGAGAGGGGGTGAAGGAAAACCCAGAAAAAGAGGAATATGGAGTGAGCAGAGCGCATAAATAAGAGAGGAATTAAGAACTGACGATAAAATTACATTTCTCTCCTAGCAACAGTTATCGGGTCACTGATGGACAGCCTGCTGCATGGCAACCAGTGGCAGAGGAGGAGAGATGAACAGCCTAATGCTGGGGCTGGGGCGGGGTAGGAGAATAGGTAGAGGATGAGAGGAGAGCTGTCGTGGTGTCAAGAGGAACATTTTCAGACACATACAATGTTCTGCACTCTACTGTACATATAAATATTAACACTATGCATTCAGCTGATGCTCTTTCCCACAATGACTGCACACACGCTGGTAAAACAAAGAGAATAAATGCTGGGAGAGTGTTGGAAATTTGATTTTCAGGCTTTTCACACTGCTGTGTCAGCCTCACAAACTTTTGAGCTTCTAAAACGAGGAAGGCAGAGCCGCTGTTATGACAGGATGGTTTGAACGTTCAAACTACAAGGTCTGTTGTCAAAAGAAGAAAGCTCGCTTGTGATAAGGCGACAATTTCATTATGATTCCACAGATAGTTATCGCCTTAAGAAGAGACATGGATTGAAAAGACAATGACAGAACAAGCTTTCCTATAAATAACAATTATACATCTTGAATGTCACTTTGTCTCAACAGAGCAGAAAATTCTCTGACAGAGCTTCAGAGTAGACAGAAATCCTACTTAGTGTCCACACATTAATGACAATGCCATCTATAATGCTCTACAACAGCAAAAACAATATTTTTAGGCTCATCTGTTTCTGCAGTTAAGATCAGTATGTGAGAATACTGATATTAACTGCTTTCAGCATTTCTCTCTTTAACAAGATGTTTCATTATTTATATAGCAATAGGTTATTCTTTTTTATCGGGACATCTGGGAGTGCATTGATCATACACTTTAAAGATCATGTGTACTCTGTACTGTACTGTACTGGTTGAGAAAAGACTGGAAACCTCCATCTGCTGAGGAAGATTGTGTATTACAAAAAAAGCTCCAGAACTACAGTCAAGGTTAGGTTAGTTTGTGGTAATGTGGTGGGAAGCTGCAGCATCGTTGCTATAGTTATTAGATGTTCAACGCACTTTCAGCACTGATTTAGGACAATGAATCAACTTTTTAAAGGGCAGTGTGTAAGATACGTCGTCAAATATTGACGCTTTGGGTGGGTGGTGGGCCCGATCCACCAAACCAAAGCGTCAGTATTTGATGACCTGGGAATGAGACTCAAGACTCTCACACTTTGCACCTTTGATGTACGTTTTTCTAGTACAACAAAAATGTTTGAACAAAAATGCACCATGTGTAATAGGGCCGTGTATTGGTAAGACAGTGGCGATACATCACGATACAGGGGTAAAGATTCCATATATTACGGTACTGTAAGCAAGGCAATATATAGTTTCATTTATGGGTCAAATGGCTATAAATAGATTACAGCACTGCTATCTAGCAGTCGGGGTTTGGGTAAAATTAACCACACTGAATCTTGGCATGTAAACTATTGATTGAAATTCAAAACAGTGTTTTTGAGAATCAATAAAGAATCACAAAACATAATATAATGATATTCAAGTATACTGATATTTTCTTACACCCATAATACTAGTATTGTATTGTATTAATAGTATTGTTTATTCCGTTATGTGGTACAGCAGGTGTAGGTATTGTCAAGGCTGTGCTGTGGAACAGGAGTTTGGATCTAAATGCAGACACTGCAGGCAAGGCAGGCTCAGTTCAGCAATATCTATTCACAAACGTGAACTCACAGGTAGTAAAGGCAGGCAAGGGTCAAATCCCAAAAATCAGTCCAACCAGGGCAAAGAAATCCACAAGGGGCAGCAGAGGCAATAATCCACAGTCCAAAAACACAAGGAAGAACACAAGACAAACGCGAGGACGAAGGCACATAGGTAAAACGCAACAAACTGTCAAAGTAAGAGGGGGACACATGGACTATATACACAAGGAAGGTTAACAAGACACAGGTGAGACTAATCAGGGCAGGGACAGACAATCACAGTGGAGGGAAAAGAACAAAGACAGGAAGTGTGAAGTGAGACAAGACACACAAGGAAAAACCTTTCAAAATAGAACAGGAAATAACAAACTCAAACCATAACACAAGAAATAACACACTAAAACTGAAACCATGACAGGTATGACCTTTAAAAATAAAAGCTTTCTGCATAAATTAGTGCATATAACTAGTTAACATAACTAGTACCCCTCCATCACAGCTCATACAGATTAACACACAGCACAGAGAAAGAGTAAGCCATATACATGGAAAATGTACCATCCTAACAAAAATTTCAAAAGATGAGATTTGCAGCAATTTTAAATGCTCACTGGCACACTCATGTAGGCTATTCATAGAGCTGAGTGTTTCAATACTGCAACAAATGCAATATACAATGCTCATTGCAAATATCAGAAATATATATATATATATATATATATTTGGTATGATACTTTGCTTTTAACTGTTGATATTCTGAAACACAATGCAAGGACAGAGCTTGGTTCCTAAACATCATTGCTAAGCTGGAGGGACATTTTGAGGACTTGGAGGCACCACTGGATACAATCACAAAATCGGGGGCTGGATCTTCAACAATTACATTTTTCAAATGCATCACTGTTTGATGCTTTTAACAGAAACGAGTACTTTGGTTAAATAAAACAGAGCATCAGAATCAGAAAGCCTTTATTGTCATTGTATAAGACTACAACGAAATTTGTAGTGACACTTAAGTGATGCATTTCCAACATAGAAACATAAAAAACAAAAACAAAAAAAGACACAGGACATTCAATAAGTATGAACTGCAATAAATAAGATTTGTAACCAAGCATTCCATGCCAACTTTCTGGACAGGGCACTTTTTAATGCTCACTGTTATGGACACTATTCAGTCAGTAGTAAAAAATATATTGAGGTTTCATACCCAGCCTTAGCATCCACACACACCTTCATCAGACATGTTAAAATGCTCTTGCTCTAACACCAGAGGCTTGTTGAGCCGTGCAGCATCCCAGTGCAGTGCACAGGTTGTAGGGTTATTGCTCCCATAACAAGTTCCCTGTGAAGTCAAGGAGCCACTGGTCAGACTCAGCTGTCGCCCAGCGGTTTATAGCACTATGGATTGTGCTCGTTGTACCCACATTAAAGGAAAATGCCCTCATAAAGGCAGAGTGAAAGAGATGACACTTTTTCCCTCCAGCTATCTGCTCATAGAAAAAAAAGAAATCAATGATATTTTGTAACGAAAATGTTTTGCCGACAGACATATTGTACTTTCCACTCCACCACATTTTACAATAACTTGTAGGTTCAGAATTTATGTACAAAAGATGACACAACTACCTACACTACTAAGTGCTGCTTACACATACAATAAACGCACCAGAAATAATAATCCAGTTATACAATGTAATATACTGTATGCAGTGTCCCTATACTACCCTTTCACTATATAGTGACAAAAACGTAGTGTCTGTTGTTGTGTTCATGTTGTGAACATGTTCAGACTGTTATAATGAGAAGGTGGCAGGCTCGATCCACCAAACCAAAGCGTCAGTATTTGACGACCTGGTAATGAGACTCAACAATCTTACACTTCGCACCTTTAAATTGTTGTTTTAGGTGTCCTGATATAAGCTTCAAATTTCAAACACCTTCCTTGACGTATGTTTTTCTTGTTTTAACAAAAGTGCACTATGTAGGGCCGTGTATTGGCGAGACAGTGGTGATGCAAGAGTTAAGAATCAATATATTACCGATTACACCAATACTGTAAGCAAAGCATGTTCAGACTGTAATAATGAGTGCTAATACTGTCATACTGACAACATGGTGGCAAATTGCCTGCAGAGCCATCATGGCTCTGATTCATTCGATTCAGCTGATTAAAAATGACCAGTTGGCATCTGGTCTTACTAGCTAATAAACTGCTACAGACATGTAACACAACACAAATAGTTAATTGAGGCTATGGAGTGACTACAAGGCTGTTTGTTGTAGTGTTGGAACAATGAATGAATGCTCCTAAGCCAGAATAATTGAAAGTTTTTTTTCTTTTCTTTTCAATTCTGCCAACAATGGATGCAGCATACATCGATCAGCCACTGAATAGCCAATGAATAACATTGATCATCTCGCTACAGTGCAATATTCTGCTGGGAAACCCTGGATCCTGGCATTCATGTGGATGCCGATTGACACAAACCATCCACCCAAACACCCTTGCAGATCAAACACACACCCCATGGCACCGCCACACCCCGATGACATTGGTCCCCCCCCCAACAGGACAATGTGTGCTGCCACAAAAACTGCTCAGGAACAGCACGAGGAACGTGGCAAAGAGCTTAAGGCTTCCACCTGGCCTCAAAATGCCCCAGATCCAAATCTGCTTGAGCTACATGGGAAGTGCCTGAAATATTACAATCCATGGAGTGCTGTTGGCATGAGGGGGTTTACTATTACTGAAAGAATGTTTGGGTGGGTTTCATGGGTCAAAGAACATCCACATGAATACCAGGACCCAGGGTTTTCCACTAGAACATTGTACTGTAGCCATGATCAATGTCATTCACTTCATCTGTGAGTCGTTTTAATGTTGTGGCTGATCGGTGTATAATGTAGCTCCACAGTGAAATCCTGTATGATGGTGCAAAATGATGATTTTTCTACTGTTTTCCACTCTGTGAGTTCACACCAGCCTGAGAAAAGATTCAAAGCAAAGACATTTTGTATGGCTGCATCATTCCATTGATTTGAGATATTTGAATATTCAATTTCTTTTTGGAACATTTTTTTTTCCATTTCACCCAAATTCAGCCTGACAGATTTAGAACTGGTGGAGAGTTTGGGACCTCCAGTTTTACTAAAGTTCTGTCTGTTTGAACAATGTTGGAGCAGCTGCTGGGTCCAGCAGAGTCGACAACAATATTGCTGAAATGTGAAATCTTGCCTGTGCAGGTGGACAGATTCTTGTTGCTGAGACACAGTGCAAACATGTGCAAACACAAACAGATGGAGGCCTTTTGGAGACATGTACCAAGGTAACTGATTTTCTCTCTCACACTCTCCCTCTGCGTGTAGTGCTAGGAGTCAATGAAGCTTAAAGGAGCTGGGACTTTGGCTGGCCTGGCCTTTTGTGTCCAGACACACCGCCGCTCACACAAAAGTTCCTCTTGAGAAGAAAAATAGACAACACTGGTTCCTGTCATCCATCACAGGGGGGCCATTTAGGGGAAGTGCAGAGTGTTTGCTCAAGCCTCAATTAAAATGCACAGCCCATCAGTGTGTTGCTGTGCTTAACCTTGGCTTGCCCACTTCTCACTTGATCTCTCTTCACTTGACTTCAGAGAGAGCGAACGTCAGGGTGTTCAAATTCATTGGAAAGCACATACACGCACGAACACAAACACATACAGTGTATGTATGCCGGGGCTGGCCAAGTCAGTCCTTACTCTAGTGATTCACTTCATTAGCATTCTTTACATCTCCCTCCAAGGCTCTTAGTGCTGAAGGACATCTACCAAGCACACATGCACACACTGGTGCAAGGCTATCCTTAACTCCACCTCCAGTGTGGAGCTACTCTCTGGACAAGGCGTGCCGCTTTATCATCGCAGCTATCGTGCTAGAGCAGGCTGGCAGGGACACGGGTGGGCCAAACGGGGGGTAATGGTCGTCCTGCAGCCCTGCTAGTGACTGACCAGATACTCTGGCACTGAAAACTGAGAGGGTGTGTTTACATGTGTGGAGGTGTGATGATGATGGGGTGAGAGTTGATGCAAAGCATATGGTCTAAAAAGCTCTACCATCAGTTACCTATAGTGACTGCAATGTTTTTGATAACAGTTGCTTGGAGTTATGACAACATAATTTTGTAAAACAAAAACACAAAATGATCATGCTGTATCATCAAGACACAATTCCACTCAAAAAAATTAGAGTGATAATATTAAAGCTTGCCCAATGGAGAAGTGCATAGCACAGTGAGTCATTTGGATGACTTTAAGTGACTTAGCTCATGCTCTCAATTTAATTAGCATTTAGAAATTAACAGAACATTAAACACTAATGTAAATAAATAAAATAGCGTGAACCCTGTAAAAATATATCGGCTATATTACTTAACTCCAGGTAAAACAAAGTCATATCCAGATATTGCCGTGCAAAATTAAAACAAACCTGGATTAAATTCAAGTGGTTCCTTTAGGTTAGATTATTGTCACTGTCTATGTGCACTGCATTAGGCTACACAGTGCTGTATGAGAATTGACAGCAAATTATTTTGAAAAAAGCAGTAATACAACCACAAGCGGACTGGGATAATAATTCAGTGTAGGCACTCCATTCATATACTACATATACTCTCGTTGTTTTGATAAAATGTATATATTTTTTCTGTTTATGCTACATATTTTCTGTTTATAACATGTTTTATTTATTTATTTTTTAACATCCAAAATATCAAAATATCAGAAGTTAGTGGCACTTCCATAATTAAGGCAACAGGAATAAAAAATATGCACTTTTGGTCTTATGTTCATCATCATGAAGCTCTGGTAGTGCTGAGTAAATTGAGATACTTAAAAAGAGTGGGCCTATACAGCTCTTTATTTTCCAGCTTACTTTCATGAATCTCCTGGTTTCCTACAGAGCGTGATTTAGTTGTTTAAAACATAGAATCAACTCAGGAAAGAATAGTTGTGATATGGCGTGCTGAGGGCAGCCCTGTTAGTATGTTGTTTCTTTTTTAAACAACGACTATGTCCCTTGCTTGTGAAGATATCTGTCATTTTAGAGCCTTTAGCAGCACTTTCCTGCCAGGCTTTTCTCCTTTTAATGCACTCCCTCTCACCTCTACCTCCTCTATTCTCCTCTTTCTTCTGTGCTGTGCTTTTTTTCCCCACACTGCTGCTTGAGCACATGCACTCCACACACTGACTAAACATTGTATTGATGTGTATGTACATGTTGATTTACACATTTAACTTAGCATTTTCAACACTGGTCTGACACTGCAGGCCAATCAGCCCGCCAGGTAATTGGGGATTCTCCCAGAGCTCCCCATGGCCAGTCTGGGTCTCAATACAACAGTGTGAAGTTACTTTGTTACAAATAAGTCCTGTCAAACTCTAACTCTAACCTAAACACAAGTATCATGAGAAAAATGTATCAAAAGCCCTTGTCAGAATTATATTACTGACACATTAACATGTCAGCTTAATTTATTGTTGTAGCTGTAACTGTGATACTAAATGTACTCCATAACTATAGATCATATTTTAGAATCTAATCATGTATTTTGTGTGTAAAAGACAAATAACTAGTAAGTATTGCTGTATGAACCAACATATCATAGGAGTAAAGACTAAAAAGTAGCATACAATGGAAACCCTTAAGTAAAAATGATAGCTCCTCCCTCACAGACCAAAGTGCATGGTGACAACAACCTGGAACTTCAGTTCCTACTGCCATGATACCCTGACATCAATTTGAGGGCACAAATTAGGAATGTGAGCACACCATTCCTCCTGACACCTGCTCGGGTCCGTACAAAGCATGGAAAAATAACATATGGAGGATTTTTCAATTCGTTTGTCATGTATGAAAATGTAAAGTCTCTCCTGTGGGTGGCGCGAAGAAGATGCTGGTCATTAAAATCTAAAAAGTTCATCCTATGGAGAGCAGGAATTGTGTTTACATGACACTGATGACACTAGAGGAAAGGTCAGAGGGTCACCAAACATATTAGGAATCATATGATATTCATGAATATATCATTCCACATTTCATTGAAATTAACTAATTTTGATGAGTTTCTAATCAAATTCATGTTCTGAACTAAAGATTTGGATGGAAATGTGATACTAGTGATACTACTCGTGATGTGATACTAATATGACTATCATAAGGCCTCACTGATTGCAAGCCAAAAAAATGGCAGCAGGGACGGATTTGGGTTGAGAAACAAAGAGACGAAGAGAGAGAAAGGTTGAGATTATGAAAAAGGGATTAGGACTTAGAAGAAGGTAGAAGTACGATAGAAGAGTTCTGAGTGAGGGTGGTTGGGGAGGGAGTGAAAAGAGGAGGCTGTGGTGAGGAGAACAAGAAGGAGGAGGAGGTAGGTAGTGGAAAGGGACGGCAGGCTTTTGTGGCTGGCTGGATGTTGATCAGAGCAAAGCAGAGAGAAATCACTCGCTCATGGAGTCCACCCAGCATGACTTCATGTTTGCTGGTACCTCGGCCAAGGGCAGAGAAAGACAGTAGCGCGCGCACACACACACACACACACACACACACACACACACACACACACACACAGCAGCAGAGGAGGAGCTATGAAGCCCAACAAGGCACATCATCATCTATGAAGCAGAAACACTAGGAGGCATGCAAGGAGGATAGGAGAGAAAGAGGAAGCGTGGCGGCAACATATAGCTCAGAGAGCTCTTTAATGTCATGGAAAATGCCCTCGCAGACACGCCTCGCCTCCAAAGCACCATCCGCCCTTCCTCCTCACCTTCCTCCAGCTCATTGATCGTATATGGACAGGCAGGCAGGCAGGCTGCTCACACTCTCCTCCCCTCCAGCCACCCACCTATTAGCCATCAACCCCCACCCCCACCCCAACCCTAGCAGCAAATACGCTTGGCTAATTAATAGCCACTGTTCAATGAGACAAGGTCACGCTGCCAGGAGGCTAAACACAATACCACGAAGCTGACACCTCTGCTGGGACACCAGACAGATGCTGTTAATGCACTCCTCCATTGTCCTGTCCTACTGGAAGTGATCCCCATCCACCTCCACCGCCATTTACGCCCCCCCCCTCCCCCCCTTTTTTTTTTGTTTGTTTTTCAGTGTACATCACTGTGACAGCAGTATGTGTTTTACTTATGCAGCGAAGGTCATATCAGTCCCACATCAGGTCCAAGTGGTTGAACCATCTGCTGCCTGCATTTTATGTACACCATATTAAAACCACTGACAGTTGAAATGAATAACATTGATCATCTCGCTACAGGTCAATATTCTACTGGGAAACCCTGGATCCTGGCATTCATGTGGATGCCAATTGACACAAACCATCCACCAAAACACCCTTGCAGATCAAGCACACCCCCCATGGCACCGGCACAACCCGATGACATTGGTCCCCCAGCAGGACAATGTGTGCTGCCACACCACATAAACTGCTCAGAAACAGCTCAAGAAACATGACAAAGAGCCTAAGGCATCCACCTGGCCTCAAAATGCCCCAAAACCAAATCTGATTGAGCTACATGGGACGTGCATGAAAAATTACAATCCATGGAGTGCTGCTGGCATGGGGGAGTTTACTTTGTCTGAAACAATGTTTGGGTGGGTTTTATGGGTCAAAGAACATCCACATGAATACCAGGATGTCATTCACTTCATCTGTCAGTGGTTTTAATGTTGTGGCTGATTGGTGTATATTTTTGTAGTTTTGCAGTGCCTGTTCAAAATGTACCTGTTCACAAACAGGCAGTTTGCTTGCCATCCAGTATTGCTGCTTGCAGCTATCTCGAATGGCTCATGAAAACCATCTCACGCTCGGAACCAACTTTTTATCAAACATTAAAATCAAAAGTCAAATTGGCTAACACATCGTTAACTATAACCAGCACTGTTGAGAGAGGTGGAAGAGAGGGTTAACCCAACCCTCTCTCTTCATGGCTCTGGGCATAAGGTAGTGTAGGGCTGCAGCTAACGATTTGTTATCTTTTAATCTAATGATTGTTTATTTTTCGATTAGTCAATTAATCTAAATCTAATCTAATTTAAAATGGTTATGACATGGATTTATTTCATCATTGGAGCATTGTGAAGAAAATCACCATCAAATGTTGGGTAAGTGTGGAGCAAGGAAAACAAAATTTATTTTCATTTAGTTAGTTAGTTTAAGCCACTTTGTAACTCATAAATAGCTGTTACAGTAAAAAAAAAAAGTTGGTATTCCAAAACAGTCTGCATGGTGATTGGGAACCTAATGTTGAAGCATCTAAACTAAACAAATCAGTCAATGAAATCAGTTAATCATACAAGTGTCTGCAAATATCTGAAAGCCAAAGCACAGGGTTGAACTTGCCCACACTGCACTCTTGAAGCAGTGCTACAGTAAATGCAGTAAATTATGTAGTGTGCACTAAGTGAAATGTTTTCACTCATCTTTGCTTTCTGTGCATGATGCTCCACTGAGTGCCACTGAAAAAGGCTTCTAGCTTCAGCTTTGACTTAAGTGATAGGCTGATGAAGTCGAGCACGGTGTGCTGAACTTAGACCGGAAGGCAGCTGTCCTTCAGTAAGTATTCAGAGCAGGAAATTGTGGGTGATCTTTAGTTATGTTCCAGCTGATTGGTGTAGGATGGCAGGGGTGATTTGTTGGCATCACTTTTCCATGAAAAAGGGGAAGGAGGAAATCTCTAAGCCCATCTTATGAATTTACCAGGGATGTGGGACGAGGAAAGGGAGATGAAACGTACACTTCTTTATCTCTTTCCTTCTCTTCTCTAAGTAGGCTTGAAGGTCATCACATATGAAACAATCCATGACAGATGAGGAAGAGGCTCTCTCTGAAACGACCCTTTTCTCTTAATAACTCACCATCTCTTCATGTGACATTTCAATATTCACAGATTCGTGCTCGTCCTGCAGGCTTTTTTACTGTCCGGCAAAAGCAAAATGCAAAATGTCAATGCATTTGGCGCACTGACATGTTGTCAGGGCTGCACCCTCGCACTCATGTGGCCCATAGCACTGCTTTGCCCTCTTTTTTGATGCGCCATGTGAACATTGAATGCACTCAGGACAGTTTGCACTCAGGACAAGAGCCAAAATGGTGTCCGATGTACATTTTACACAAATGTTATTTCATAAGTTAGGATATTCAAATAAGTAGCACTTCTAACCCCCATGCCAACTTAAATATGTTGTCTTCATATATGAATATTTTGAATATATATTAAAAAATATATGAGAGAACATACTGGATGAACACTGGATGTTTTTATTAGCCGTGTTAATGCCCAGATCTACTGTATATCTAGTGGTCATCCCAAATTCATAGAAGAGTAGCTGCAAACAGCTTGTGATTCACTTGTGTGACTTAAGGTGTTTGTTTTTTTAATCAGAATGGAGAACGGCAGAGTTTATGATGCAAGTACTGGTAAGTGATATTAGGCTAAATGTAGTTCATCACAGACAGACAATGATAATGGAGTGAATAAAGTGCTTTACCTTGATCTGGTCACAAATACAATTATATTTATGTTGAACATTTAAAAACATTTATTCAAGCTGTGGCAGTGGTAGATCTATCTGTGGAGTGCACAGGATGCTGTTTATTTACTATTTTATGTTTGTTTTTGTTTTTGTTTTTTTACTTAGAACTCCTTTTCCAGGCAAAAAACCTGCAGACATGACCTTCGTGTCCTCAGTGGTAGCTATGGCCCTGGGTGGTTGGCATTTAAACCGAAGCGTAATGCCAAATGTGCATTATGTCTTGAGAGTTGGGGCTGGGGACGACGGGTGTCTGGGGACAGCGGGTGTCTGGCCCCAGGCACAGACATGGTCAGAAACAGCCCTGCCACCGTGCGTCCGTTGTCTGGTGTGTTGGGATCCATAACTGAAAGTATTTTATGATGTGAAGCAAACTGAACTTTGGGAGACCGCATGGTCTATTGTTCTGTGGACAAGGGGAGCCTGGCTCCCCCAACCCCCCATTCTTTTCACAGGTCAGTGCCAAACCTGCCCACTGAGTGGTTCTCCAGCTTTCATTGGTCAGTAGGATTTGGGACGGCAAAAAGAACATAAAACCAACCTGCCCTTTGTCTTCTCTCTCTTTTCTCCTGGACTGCAGAGGACTGAGAGCTTCAGAGCTCCATATCCTCTCCCCTCCCCCGGGTCCTGCAACCGCAGAGACACAGAACTTCTCCTCATGGCAGACACAAGAGTCTGCTGAGGACTAACAAACTTAAGTCTGTTTAGCCAGCAGTCAGGAACAAAACCTGCAGGCTAACAGTTCAACCAACGGGAGTGAGAAAGGAAGTTAG